>OVBI01002399.1:0-20510 GCA_900406495.1 Sisymbrium altissimum | reverse complement strand
TAATTATTTTTATAAATGTATGTTATAATTATATTGATATATATTTCGTTTTTTCAAAATAATTTAAATATTATTTTTTTAAGTATCACATATATATTAATAGTTTTTATTATAAATATCATTTATAAATTTAAGTTTTATATACATTTTCTTATTTTATATTTTGTATACTATTTAATTAATTGATTTACATTATTTAAAATGCTAATCATATAATATACTCATTAATCAATTTGATCTGCTGTTGCCCCACTTGCAGATCAAGATCTGCTCTTATCCTGCTTAATCTGCATGATCTGTATGATCTGCACTACTTGAACTGCCTTCACCATTCAAAGCCCAAGTAGGACAGATTAAGCAGATTATGCAGATCATATGGGATAAGTGCAGATCATGCAGATTAAGCAGATCATGCAGCACAACAGAGTGGACAGCCACAAAATAGGTAAAGAAGAAAAATGTAATAGATCTCCTGTCTTTTTCACTAAACGACAAAAAAATATGTACTGCCTACAGTTCTCTTATTTATCATGAATAAAAAGAGAAAAAAATATGAATGGTGATTTTTGTGCAGGAGAACTTCAAAGGCAGATGGATTGCTATTATCCTGTCCCACCATTCATAGCTTAGTAAAAAAGACAAGAAATCCATCTTATTTTTCTTCCTCACTTATTTTATGGCTGTCCACCCTTTTATCCTGCATGATCTGTCTAATTTGCATGATCTGCATTTATCCTACATGATTTACACTACCTAAACTGTTTATATGCACAAATGAATTGTTATTGTCCTGCCTTACTATTCACAGCATGAGTTTGCTGTCCCACATACAATGATCAAAGTATACGGAAAGACTGGTAGAAATTTGCATTGTTTTATTCCCTTTTTCGGCATGTGCCATAAGTAACCAAAACCTCTGAAGAAGACAAAAAGTGTTTTCAGTTTTATTTTGCTTTATTATTAAATCAAATAATAAGAAGTGTCACTTGTCATTCTTTGACGTAGCAAGCAGTTTAACAAAATTATTCATCTTCTACATATTTGATTAATCAAAATGTATAATTGATAGATCTTCAAAATAAAGTTTCTTAATAGCTCTCAAGGTACAACAGTTGACCCGTTACGGATTGCATCATCTTTCATACTTGAAGAGGACTCAACTCTTTTCGTAGCTTTCTTGGCCTATCCATTAAAATTTACAAAATTACAAATGTGTATGGATGAAAACACTAAAAAAGTGGAACTACAAAGATTTGTCTTACCTCTTCGTTCCAATTTGTAAAGATGGTAAATAGTGAAAGACATATAACTTGAACAAACAGTGCGCATATGATTCCAAGCCAAAGCCCCTTCAATCCAAATATGATTAATTATATAACATAGTTTTCATTTATTTACTACATTTGAAATTAATCGGTTAATTTGGAGAAAGTATGAAATTTGAATTGATTTAATTTTAATTTACCCGACCACCAAGGCGAAAGTGAAAACCAAGTAATAAGCCTGACGGTATTCCAACAAGATAATATGATCCAAGATTCACAAATGCTCCTTTCTTCTGCCATCCACATCCTCTAGCGACCCCTATTATACCGCCAAAAATATAAAAATAGATTAACAAACATAATTAGAAAAAGGGACTTAACCAAGTGCCTTTACTTGGACACAAAGAAAGAAAATGAACCTGAGAGAACGGTCTGAATACTGTCTAGAAAAAGGCATAAGACGAGAATCGGCATCATCGAGGCTACGTAGGCGACGACTTCCGGTTTACTACTGTAAGCGAATCCCCATATATTCCTTATCAGTATCATAACCAACCCGATCACTATACTTTGTGCGATTGCGATGCAAATGACCACGCGGACCGCAAGCTTAGCCACTCTCGGATTCCCCGCTCCTAGCTCATTTGATATCCTCGTGCTTCAAGGATTTTAAAGGAAAATCAATATGTTATATATATATATATATATATATATATATATAAGTTTACATCATTTGGTTTATATATAGTTACCTTGCTGCTCCACTAAGACCAAACGGGATCATCCAAACTGTTGCTGATGTATTAAGGCTGCACAAATATTCTTACTGAAATCAGATACGCCCAAAATTTAAATATATACTCTTGAAATAGAAAGATTAACATTTTCAATTTTGTGCTTTGTTCTTACCAGATTGAGAGAACAGCAGTTTCCAGAACCGGATTTGGAAGAAGACCTGATAAGAGAACCAGGAGCTCAAAGGACCACACCTCTAAGCTGCACTCAAACAACATTACAAAAAAAATAAAAAAATTCATAATTGCAGGTTAAAAGATCCCACAAACCGAAACTAGTCCGCTAGTACCATTCAAAGGATTCTCTCGTCTTAGTTTTTTACGTACCAGACCATAAGTGCAGAAGGAATAGCTAGTCTTATAAAAGGGAGAATGTCGCGGAGAGCCTCCTTGGAGAAACCGGTCCAAGTCAGTGAGCAAGAAGGCGATAGCTTGACGTAACAGAACATGAGAACGACATTAAGCCAATACGATATATTGTTAGCCACAGCAGCTCCTTTAAATCCTAAGCCAGATTTAAATACCAATACCCAACATAGAAGGACATGAAGACAAGTAGTGATTCCAGAGCAGAAAACCACAGGAAACACATTGTTTTGTGCCTGCAAAAATCTGTTGAAGCATTGAAGGAGACCGTACCCGAAGACGCTTGGGATCATGAATCTCGCGTAGCAGCCAGCGAGTGTAGCAATGGATTTGTTTTGTCTGAAGACGACGAGAAGGTGCTCTGTGTTAAACCAAATGATGGAGAGAGGAACGGAAAGTAGTGTAAGAACAAGCATTGCTCTTTGCATTTGTATCCCCAACATCCCGTACATCTTTGCTCCGTATGATTGGCCACAAAGTGTATCTAACGCACTTGCTGTTCCCATCTGTTCATGAGGAAATGGAAAAAGGTGAATTCAGTGTAGTTTTCTTGCTTTACAAGTAAGCGGTCAACGCAATTTGTAAAATTTACTTGAATTTACAAATTTTGATCTGTTGAAATCAGTTACTGTTTTCAGTGTTCGACAGGTGGGTTTGAAGTTTAAGTAGGAACTAGGAAGAACAAAATAGAGAAAAAGAAAGAATTATGTCATTTAAGAAAATTTTGTTAGCATGGCGTTCCCATTTTTTTATTTTTTTTGTTGCTATTAAATCTCAAAGGAGTGGCAGGAAAGATGCTTACGCAACTTGGTGGCCTGATGGTCGGTCCATCATAAAACTATATAGACTATATAGTTTACTTTTTATATTATGAAAATGATGTATAAATCATTCCTATTTCTCTTTTTAGAGATATATTAATGGTTTGAAAAAATCCAAAGGTGCATCAGAAAGGAATTTAAATCATACATTACCCAATCAGGCAATATATCTAGTATAAGATATATACCTTAATTCTTAATTTCCTATCTAAGCACAAATCAATACGAGATATATATGTAGAGTCAAAGTGATGAAAACTAACGAGGAAGCTAAAGCCGGTGACGGCGGCAAAAGAGGTGGCGATGGCAGCTGCAGAGAGAGGAAGAGAGCCAAGATGGCCGACGAACATGAGGGAGATGACTTGAAGACAAAACTGAAGAAGACTGACGCCGATTAGTGGACCCGATAGCCATAGCTGCTTCTTCACTTCTTCCTTCACACCATTGTTCTTCTCCGTCTCTTCGGCTGGAGGCAATGACAATGCATCCGCTCCTTGTTCTCTCGCTTCGCTCATATTTTTTTTTTTTTATAATAATTTATGCAGAGAAGTAGCAAAAGAAGATATTGAAGAGTAAGAATGATCTTTCCTGTCTTTATATGGTTGTTTGGTTTGGTTTTTCTCCTATCCTCTTTTTATTAATGTGTGGTGTGGGCGGCAGGGGAGAAGCCAGTATATAGACACGAGATGCACGTGCAGCCGCAATCTTTTAAATGTGAACCTACATGAAAGTGAACCTTTTCTTATCCAATTGTGTACAAAACATAGTAAAAACCTTTAAACAGTTAAAAGTTTGATCTACATTTCAAGTGATCTTGTGACTATATGAATAGACGCGTTAGACGAAACAAATACCTCTTAATTTCTGTAAAAAAAAAAAACGAACAAATCCAAAATGTTAAAGTTGTATCGAGGAAACCTATAAATTATGTGCTATCTAACCAACAGTTTTAGCAAAGCTTTAACAAGTGGAAACTGAAGTTTATTAGTTTTGTTTGCTTTTAACTACAAGTAAATATTAAACCTATAAACCGTTGTGTTGACAAGAAATGATCGGATCAACACAACGGTTTTCTATCAACCTAAATTTAGAGATCACAAGGTACTGATTCTTTAAAATTCCCAAACCTGAAACTAACAATGTTCCATTAAAACCCAGCTTTGATTAAACTCTCTAATACCCAATTTTTAATGAATCTTCTAAAACAAAACCCTCAAAAATCAAAGACCCAATTTTTATTCAATCCTCTAAAACTAAAAACTTACCTCATTGCTGAAAATTGAAGCTTTGAAATTGACTTGAATTAGAAAAAAAGAAGCTCACTCACCAGTAAATACATAATCACCAAAGGCGTTTTTTTGTTGGAGTTGAAGAACCTCTCAACTCCTCCTTAGAGAAATTGAACTCCTCCTTAGAGAAATTGAACCACTGTAGTGGATCCATCAATTATCTCAGAGAATTTGTTAGAAAAAAAAAACGAAAGAAGAAGAAGAGAGAAAAAGAAAATTGTTGCCGTAAAGAGAAATTAAGGTAAGTAAATATACGGATGTAGGAGATTATAAGTAAACATTAATTGGTAGTAACTATAAAAGAAGGAACAACTGATTTGGTAAAGACTTGCACATTCTGTCATGCCAACAATAGGAGGTTTTTTAAAAAATAACAAAACCACAACATATTTGATTAAAACGTATAAGCCATGCCATGGTGGCCATCCAATCAGCTAATTTAACGTTTGACTAACTTCTGTCTAAGTCAAATTTGATTTATGCATTAAAATTAGAGTTCATGTAGTAATTCTGAATTTTTTAATTGTTCTATTGGATTAGATAATAACAGATAAACATAGATTTGGGTAGATTAATTAGCTTGATCTCTAAGTTACATTAGGATTTGAATCCTATCGGAATTGGGTTTAACAACCGCCTTCCATGTTGTATAAATACCTTTGTATAACAACCGATGCCATTGGGTTTGTAGCTTGACAATCTTCATCATATTCAGCTCCGACTTCTTCAACCAAACCAGATAATCATAACAGAGTCGAGAATTCAATTATTCGGGTTTTACTAAATCAATTGGTAATGAGTGTATTGGCACTAATCATTTATATATTACTTAATTATTAATTATTTCTTCAATTACCAATGTGAGACTTTTATTTATTAACATTTTCCGTCGTGCTTAGACATGAACATCTGAAATGTGAACAATTGTGAGAACAACATTTTCAGAATGGCTCAACATTAGGTGACTCTGATACCATATTAAATTTAGGTTTTACGATAGATTTTAACTCAAAATCAATTAGTAATTAGTAGATTGATTCTAATTTTTTATATATTATTTAATTATTTATTTAATTACCGATATGAAACTTTTATTCATTTGTTTGGATAAGAAAAAAACACGGTCAACTTAATTATATAGAAATATGCACAATACAAAATGTACAGTGTGAAATGGACATTTTTCCTTAACAAACCTATGTGCTAATTGGCCAACAGTTTTTTTTAGGAAGCTTTAACGAGTGGAACTGAGTTTATTTTTGTTTGCTTTTAACTACATGTAAATATATTAAAGTAAAGATGGACGCGTTAAAAGTACTAATTACAAGACTCAGATAGCTAAGTTAAAGTCACCTATTTAGAGCTTTCGTAACAAACTCAAGTAATTCCCTCTCTGATTGTCTAATCATTTCTATAAATTTCACATCTGTGTTTTGTCTCGAATATAACTATTGTGTATAAAATAAAGGTAATTAGGCTTTATAACCAAACAAAAATACCAAATTAAATATATAACCAAAAATACATTTTCTTTTCTACTTTCTTTTTCTATTTCTTTCTTCTCTTTTTTTACAAATTTATTTTTGTTGTAAACTTGTTTAATAAACAAGTGTATTGATGATTATCTAAAACTTACTATATAAGTTACTTATGCATTAAGTTTTTTACTTTTTATCCTTCTATTGTAAACTGCTTATATTAAGACTTTCATTCATCTCATTTAGTATGTTGAGTTCTCTTTAACAAAATAACAAAAGTTACCTAAAAAATTCTTACTCTTTCTTTCTCTCGTTTTTGTAACAATATAATATTATATTTTATCTCTCGTTTCTGTAATAATATAATATTATATTTATAATACGTTATCAGCACGAATGCTCTTATACCAAAAAGGTAAATTTTAATTTATATTTATTTTTTTCATTTAATTTTTATATTCAGTTTATTATATACGGGAAGATAAGCTATGCCTTCTCCGTTTATATGATTCGGAAAGATAGGCTTTGCCTTATCCGAACGGATCGTTATGGTAGGCTATGCCTTCACGATCATGATCATATGGAAGACTATGTCTCCTCAGATCATATGGCAGACTTTGCCTCTTCAAATTTAAATTTTCGCATTTAAATTCTGCAATTTAAATTTCCGCATTTAAATTTTGCTATTTAAATTCTGCCTTTAAATTATGCAATTTAAATTCTGTCTTTAAATCTCTGCATTTTAAATTCTGTTTTTAAAAGAAAAAAATTATTATGTTTTTTTTTTTAAATTCAATTTTTATCATACAGTTATCATGTCAAATTTGACGAAGCTCGAAATTACTACCCTTGATATATCTGCGAAAAATTATATGACATGGGCAGTAAATGCAAAGATGCACCTAAGAGGAAACGGGCTTCTTGATACCATCGATAAATCGGAAACCACGTCCGATGAGAAAAAGGCGAAGGCCATGATATTTTTACGCCACCATATCAATGATGGTTTAAAAGATGAATATATCATCCAAGAAGATCCTGCAGATCTTTGGCAATCATTGAAAGAAAGGTTTGATCACCAAAAATATGTGATCTTACCAAAAACCAAACATGAGTGGTTACACCTCCGGTTTCAGGATTACAAAAATATTAGTGAATATAATTCTGCGATGTTCGGAATCACTTCAGAGATGGTGTTATGTGGAGAACAAGTAAGTGATTATGATATGATACAGAAAACTCTCTCCACATTTCATCCTGAAAATGTAGTCCTGCAGCAACAATACCGGGCAAACGGGTACACTCGTTATTCGGAGTTAATACAAGTTCTCCTTGTTTCGGAACAGAATAACGAGCTTATAACAATGAACCATCAGACACGTCCAACTGGATCTGCTCCATTCCCAGAAGTGAATGTTGCATCATCTAGTTACAATAATTGGGAAGGACGTGGACGTGGATATGGACGTGAACGTGGGTGTGGACGCGGTCGAAACCGTAATTTTGGTCGTGGAAGAGGACGTGGACGAGGACAAAGAGGAGGATTTCGTCCTTATGATTCCAATGATGGAAGAACTAAAAGGAACTATCAAGGATATGAAGTTGGTCGAGCAATATATAAGCAAAATGAGAATGCTTGCCTTAGATGCGGCATGAAAGGGCATTGGGTGCGTACCTGTCCTACCCCAAAACATTTCACCGATCTGTATCGAGAATCACAAAAGGCAAAAGAGAAAGAAGGTGAAACCAACTTCATATCAAGTGAACCCGAATCCTTTTTGCATGGCCAAAATGATGACACTCATCTTGATGTTTCGGATTTCCTGGTTGATTTTGAAATTATCTACCAAGACTAAGATAATAATATCAATGTGATATATGGTTGTCTTTGTAAGAAAGATAAGAAAAGAGGCAACCGGTTATTTGATGTGATCTGTATTTTTTTGTTTTTATTGTTTTTATTATAAAATAGTTTTTATTGTAATATAAGCTTTGTGTTTTGTTTATATGTTTATTAATACATGTTTTATGAATGTTTAAATCCAGAAAATATCAGACTTTGAGATTAAAGATGGAGATATATGTCTAGCAGACAGTGCTACAACGCACACGATTATTAAAGATAAAAAGTATTTCTCCTATCTCAAAGTGAATAACTCCGCCGGAAGCGTGAGTACAATATCTAGTAATGCAAAAATTATTATGGGCTCTGGAAGAGTTAGTTTTTCAATACGAAGGGGAACAAAGTTTGAAATAAACAATGCATTATATTCCCCAAAGTCTCAAAGAAATCTTTTAAGTTTCAAAGATATCCGCGGAAATGGATATCATATTAAGACTATGAGTAAAGATGGCATTGAATATCTTTGCATTACATCAGAGAGGAAACATACATTGGAAGAATTGAAAATGTTGTCCTCCGGATTATATTGCACAAAAATAAATACGACTGAATCATATGTTACAGTAAACCCAAAGTTTACTAATACATTTAAAATTTGGCATGAAAGGCTGGGGCCCTGGTTCAGTTATGATGAGACAAATTGTGCAAATTTCTAATGGTCATCCGTTGAAAAACAAGAAAATCTTACAATCGGGCGAATTTTTATGTAATGCTTGTTCTCAAGGAAAACTCATAACTCGGCCATCACCAACTAAAGTTGGGAATGAATATCATGTATTTCTAGAAAGAATACATAGTGATATATGTGGGCCAATCCACCCATCTTGCGGGCCATTTCGATATTTTATGGTATTAATCGATGCATCTAGTAGATGATCAAATGTGTGTCTTTTGACCACACGAAATATGGCTTTCGCAAAATTCATTGCCCAAATAATAAGGTTGAAAGCGCAATTCCTTGAATATTCAATTAAGAAAGTAAGACTTGATAACGCTGGTGAATTCACTTCATCGATATTTAATGACTATTGCATGTCAATGGGAATCGATGTTGAGCACCCAGTTCCCCATGTTCATACACAAAATGGCATGGCTGAGTCCTTGATAAAACAGTTACAATTAATTGCAAGACCATTAATATTGAGAACAAAACTCCCAATTTCAGTATGGGGTCATGCTATCTTGCATGCAGTAGCACTACTCCAAATAAGACCAAATGCTTATTATACATTCTCCCCCATACAATTAACATCTGGCCAAGAGCCAGATATATCCCATCTCCGTGTATTTGGATGTGCGGTTTTGTGCCAGTAGCACCACCGCAAAGAACAAAAATGGGGCCACAAAGAAGATTGGGAATATATGTTGGGTATACATCACCAAGTATTATTAGATATCTTGAACCGATAACTGGTGATATGTTTACGGCAAGATTTGCCGATTGTCATTTTAATGAAATTGAATTTCCAGCGTTAGGGGGAGGAATTAAAGAAGTTCCTAAAGATATTACATGGTGCACACCTTTTTTGTTGTACATTGATCCCCCTACGAGACAACGTGAACTTGAAGTTCAGAAAATTGTACATTTGCAAAACTTGGCAAATCAGTTACCATATGCGTTCACATATACAAAAAGAGTGACAAAATCATATATACCTACTGCTAATGTTCCATCAAGAATCACTGTTCCTGAAGAACAGACTGATAATAACTTAGCAAATGAACCTAGAGTTCAGTTAAAGAGGGGGAGGCCAATGGGCTCTAAAGATAAAAATCCCCGAAAGAAAAAGAATTTGGGAGAACAAAGTAAAAAGGTTCAAGAAGAGCCGATTGAAGAGAAATGTCAAGAAGACATAAATAAAATGGTTCTAAAAGAACCTGAGAATGAAGAAAATCCAGACGATGAAAAAGAAACAGAAAAATATGAGATTTCCATCAATTATGCCCAAATTAAAGAGTTACTGATTAGAAATAAAATAAAAGATATTGATGGAATATTTTCTTTTTCTGTAGCTAAAGAAATTGATCAAAAAAGTGATGATCCTGATCCAAGGTCCATATTAGAATGTCAGAAAAGACATGATTGGGAGAAATGGAAAATGACCATACAAACTGAATTATTCTCCCTCAATAAAAGAAGTGTTTTTGACCCATTGTCACAACACCTGAAAGTGTAAAACCAGTAGGGTACAAGTGGGTGTTTGTGCGAAAGAGAAATGAGAAAAATGAAATAACAAGATATAAAGCCCGTCTTGTTGCCCAAGGTTTTTCTCAAAGACCGGGAATTGATTATGAAGAAATATATTCTCCGGTTATGGATGCAATCACATTACGGTATTTAATGAGTCTAGCGGCATCTAGAAAGCTAGATATGTACCTTATGGATATTGTGACATCATATTTATATGGATCACTGGATAATGATATATACATGAAAATCCCTGAAAGATTGAAAATGCCTGAAGCATTAAGCTCAAGGTCTAAAGATATATGCTCAGTCAAATTACAGCGATCACTTTATGGAAGATGACCATACAAATCCGGACGCATGTGGTATAATCGCTTANGATCACTGGATAATGATATATACATGAAAATCCCTGAAAGATTGAAAATGCCTGAAGCATTAAGCTCAAGGTCTAAAGATATATGCTCAGTCAAATTACAGCGATCACTTTATGGAAGATGACCATACAAATCCGGACGCATGTGGTATAATCGCTTAAGTGAATACTTGTTGAGCAAAGGCTATGTAAATAATGCGATATGCCCTTGCGTATTTATTAGAAAAACATCGTCTGTTTTTGTGATCATTGATGTATATATTGATGACCTAAATATATTTGGAACTCAAAAGGAGATTGATGATGCAAGAACTCATATGAAAGAATAGTTCGAAATGAAATATCTCGGATAAACAAAATTTTGTCTTGGGCTCCAGATTGAACATCTCCGAGATGGAATATTTGTGCATCAGTCAAATTATACCAAAAAGATCTTAAAACGTCTTTATATGGACAAATCAACTCCTTTGAGTACTCCAATGGTCAATAGATCACTTGACGTCAAGAAAGATCCATTTAGACCTTGTGAAGATAGCGAAGAAATATTAGGTCCAGAAGTATCTTATATGAGTGCTATCGGTGGACTTATGTATCTTGCATATTGCACTCGACCAGATATAACATTTGCTACCAATTTACTTGCAAGATACAGTTCATTTCCAACACGTAGGCATTGGAACGGAATAAAACATATATTCCGTTACCTCCAAGGTAGTATTAATTTAAGATTATTTTATCCGAAAAACTCCGAGTTTGGTCTGGCTGGTTTTGCAGATGTAGGATATTTATCAGACCCACATAAAGCTCGGTCACAAACCGGATACGTTTTCACAAATGGCGGAACAATAATCTCATGGCGTTCCCAAAAGCAAACTTTGATTGCAACTTCATCAAATCACGCAGAAATCAATGTGCTTCATGAAGCATGTAGAGAATGTGTGTGGCTTAGGTCTATGACTTATCATATTCAAGAATCAAGTGGAATTTTTACAAAGAAAGAGCCAACAAAAGTGTTTGAAGATAACTCTGCATGTGTCGCCCAAATTAAAGAAGAATATATTAAAAGCGACAGAACGAAGCATATTCCTCCGAGATTTTTCTCTTACATACGGGAACTCGAGAAGAATCAAGAAGTGGATATTCAATATGTTCGTTCAAGTGACAATGCAGCCGATTTGTTCACGAAAGCGCTTCCGACAACCATATTCAGAAAACATGTTCATAGCATCGGGATGCGTCACCTACATGATTTATGAAGTATATACTACTTGTGCTATTCTCAAGGGGAAATTATGTTAATGTACTCTTTTTCCCTTGTCATGGTTTTTATTCCATTGGATTTTTCCATGATAAGGTTTTTAATGAAGTAGTACATAATAAAATTGGATAATCAAGGGGAAGTGTTATAAACGTGTTTGATAAACACGTATATTGATGATTATCTAAAACTTACTATGTAAGTTACTTATGCATTAAGTTTTTTACTTCTTATCCTTCCATTGTAAACTGTCTATATAAAGGCTTTCATTCATCTCATTTAGTATGTTAAATTCTTTTTAACAAAATAACAAAAGTTACCTTAAGATTCTTGTTCTCACTCGTTTTTGTACCAATATAATATTATATTTATAATAATTTTCAATATATTTTTGGTTATTTAGCAAAAAAAAGCCCACAAAAGAATCAATGAAAAAAAATCTTTGAAAAGTTAAAAAGTTATATCTATATTTGAAGTGATCTTGTGGTTATATGACTAGACGCGTAAGACGAAACAAAACCTGTTAAGTCACGGCCTTGTAATAGCAAGACCTCTTTCTTGTAATTAAAATTAAAATTAAAACGAAAAAATCCAAAATGTTTAAGTTGTATTGGAATAAATTACGAAACGTGTACGTTCGAAAGAAAATTTGCAAATTCATGCTTGATATCAAACCTATGTGCTAATTGGCCAACAGTTTTAGGAAGCTTTAATGAGTGGAAATGAAGTTTATCTTTGTTTGCTTTTAATTGCATGTAAATGGTAAAGTAAAGATGGACACGTTAAAAGTAGTTAGAAGACTCAACAAGCTAAGTTAGGAGCTTTCGTAACAAACTCAAGTAACTTTATCTCTCTCTCTAGGTGTCTGATATTTTCTATAAATTTCACATCTGTGTTTTTGTCTCGAATATATGAAAAATAAATCTAACTAAAGAGAAAAAAAATAAGAGACAAGAAATGGAGAGACAAAACGCAGAACTTCCTGAACACTTACAAACTGAGATTCTGCTATGGATGCCTCCCAAAACTTTGCATAGATGCATCATCGTCTCAAAGAGATGGGCATCTATAATCCGTGGGAAAGACTTCAAAGATCGTTACGTGCTCCGATCGATGACAAGACCTCGGCTTCTGTTCGCATTTGGTCTAAAAGATATGTTGTTTCACTCTGTTTACCAAGAAGAAAAACCGTTGCTGTCGTCTGGTCAACAACAGATGCGCTTCTCTGCAGAACTAGAATATGAGATCATCGCTGCAGTCCGAGGTTTGGTCTGTCTTCGATCAGAAAATGAGGTTGTGTTATGCAATCCGGGTACCAAAAAGATTGTGAGTTTACCGGAATTCGAAGCGCGTGCAGCATACTCAAAATGTTATTTTGGATACGATGAAGTTACGAAGGTATTCAAGGTGTTATCGTCAGAGTTTGTTGAATCATCTGCAGTTATGCAACATCAAGTTTTCACAGTGGGATCGGGTGAAAATTCTTGGAGGCAGATCGTATGTGAGCAGCCTTATACTCCATTTACTAATGGACTATGTATAGGAGGAGTTTTGTACTATGGTGCTTTGCCCCTAAGCAACAATGCTATGGGACTGAACTTAATCGAGAGCTCTGAGAATAAACCTATAGTAATAAGCTTCAACGTGAGGTCTGAAGAGTTCGATGTTACTGAATTGCCTGAGGGTGTCAAAGTTCAGAATAGTACTAGATTGGTGAACTATAACGGGGAAGTGTGCTTAGTGAATCACTCGGAGAAGGACTTTTATGACAATGGAGATTTTCAGATTTGTGTTAGGGACAAGAGTGCAGGAGAATGGCGGGTAAAACGCGTTGTGATTCCTGGTTGGAGAGATAATGTTGAGGTCATGACGTGTTCTTTCGAAGGTACCATTGGAACAGGAGAACTTATCTTCGCAACACAGTCGGTACTTGATGGATCACACTTTGTGTTATATTACGATACAGTCACAGAAAATGTGAGAAAGTTTAAGGTCAAAGGAATGGGTGTAGGTTCATATCACTGTGCTGGAACCTTCTTGAATCATATTGATAGTCTTTATCTTACGTAAGAAACAAACAATATAGATGGTCAGTCCATTGATTTATCTAGAAACAAACAGTATAGTTGGTTGTTCAGTGTCTCAAATGATATATCGTATTAGTTTTATTGGGATTGTTTCTCATTCAGTCTCTCAAGTGGTACTTACTAGTCTTATTGGGTTTGTCATAATTTTCATTTCTATTGTCGTTAATGTTGTTTATGGTAAACAATAATGTTCTATCAATCCAGACCTTTTCTTTTGTTAAAGAAATTAATCAATTCAGACCTTTATTTATCTGCTCTTGGATCAATCTAAAACTGTGTTTATGGATCAAACATAATGTTCTATCATTTCTATCGTCAGCAACTTTAGTAACGTTTCTTCTCTGTTATTTAACTTTTGGATTCGCCAACTTTGCTTGCACCAAAACTGTTTATACACTTAAATAAGCTTTCATGACTAAACATTGCTCCCCAAATAAAGATTAATAATAAAAGATGAGAAGACTAGACAAATGTTTCAGTTCCGATTAGAACGGACACATCTTTGACTAATACTCTGTTTCATCAAGCTTTGAGGCGTTCATAGTTGAGAAATGAATCAATTAGAAATACATACACATAAAAGAATCCATTTGTATTAACCAAAATGAACCAAATAATCTATCTTAGTCAAACAGGTTTGAAGATTTATATTATGGGTTGCTGTCCTTAACCTAACTGATTGTTCAGTCTGTCAAGTAATGTAGTAGTTTTATCAAGATTATTGAATTTCATTTACACTGTCGTTAATCTTTATTTTGATATATTACATCAATTCCGATGTGCTTTTGGATCAGTCAAAGTATGTAGCTTTCACAATGTTCATCGGACCGTTTTTAGGAAACATAGTAATTCAACTTTTGGAACCAGAGAGGAGGAACTCAGAAAACTTTGCTTGCACTAACTACTGTTTATACACTTGACTAGACATTACTCAGCTATTTCCTTGCTATTTTGTGATTCCTATAGAGTTTAAGAATATAAGAACAGATCAAAAGACTGGACAAATGTTTCAATTCCAATAAGGAACTCATTTAATTTAAACCAAAAAGGAGTCATTCTTAATTCTCTCCGAATGTAAAAAATAAAACTGAAGCTTGCTAGCTCAATACAGAACCAGAGCTTACTTTAGTCATGTCATAACTCAACAGGACCTAGCCAGACAAATGGTTGACCAGACGTTTCAAATTCCAAATGAGGAATTATCTTATGACTAATAATAATATCTGAGATCTTACATGGCACTCAACAGAAAATTTGACTCAAGCAAACATCAGCCAAGAGTCATCAAGAAATAAATTTCCATCTAAATAAGCATAAGCTCCACATGATCCGAAATAAATTTCCATCTATATAAGCATAAGCTCCACATGATCCAAAATGATATTGTCATAGGATCTAAATCAATGCTATTTTTTGCCACATTTTCATCTTTACTTCATTAAACCACCAAAAATAGTTGCAGTGATCAATCTATCTCCTTTACCTAACTCACATTCCCAAAGACTTATTCCTACTAGATGATCCAGAGCTAAAATCCATCTATTAAATACAACTTTTATAACAAATTGGAACTCGGCAATGTAAAAAAACCTACATGTTTCAATGTCGACCAAAAGCTTTCAAGTTTAAGTTCTTCTTAGCATTTTAAATCTCTTAATCATTCAAATTCATTAAATAAATCTACCATCATTCCTAATATATCTACCATCAATTATTTTGTACAGCAAATTTTTTTTATCATATCATTCATAATAACTCTATCATCAATCATTTTGTAAAAAAAAAAAAATCTATCATCATTTCTAATAAATTTACAATCAATCTTGTTTTTCGCTAAAACCGCAAAATTTAAAATTTTTATTTTCCCATCAAAACCGCAAAATATTTTTTTCCCGCTAAATCCGTAAAATCTCGTTTTTCCGTCAAAACCTAAAAATCTCGTTTTTTTGCCAAAACCACAAAATCTCATTTTTCAAGACTGCAAAATCTCGTTTTTTCGCCAAAACCTCAAATTTTTCATTTTTTTTTACCAAAACTGAAGAATTTCATTTTCTAGTAAAAAAACCGTAAGATCTTGGTTTTCCGCATAAATCACACAATTATGTTTTTTCGCCAAAACCATAAAATTAAATTTTCCACGAAAACCCAAAAATCTTGTTTTTATGCCAAAACCGCAAAATCTCATTTTTTCGCCAAAATCGTTAATTCTCGTTTTTCGGCGTAAATTGCAAAATCTTATTTTCTTACCAAAATCGTAAAATTTCATTCCCACCAAAACCAAAAAATATTATTTTCCCGCTAAAACCGCAAAATCTTAAAATTTAATTTTTTAGTAAGTTTTTGGTCATTTGATATATATAAAATACGTCCATATACAAGTCCAAAAATACAAAACAAACATAACTGCATCCAAATACAAATTCTGAACACATAAACCAAAATCGTAAACAAACATCATCATATTACTACATCCAATTACTGAACTTAAAAGCTGCATCTGAAAATCTCATTCTTCTCACCAAGTGAATAAAACCTACATCATCTTTCTTAATAAATCAATTATCAGTTTTTTTTTATACATAAAAAAAGTCTACCATCATTCCTAATAAATCTACTATCAAATTTTATAAACTGAAAAATTCCAAATAGCTTATTCTCACCGGAGTTATCAATATCATTGTCCGAATCAGGTTACTATCTGACGAAAACAGTGATTATATTACAGATCTATAAAAAAATAAAAAAATTAGAGATTAAGTTTTCAAAATTTTCAAAAAACTGTTAATAAACAGAAACTAAATCTTCATAAATTTACTGCCACAATTCAAATACCATGAAAATCAAACTCGTAAACTCATTGTAATTTGTCAATGTAGTTACTGGAATCTCATAACTATCTGGCGATATCACACCAATATCCTAAAAACCTTTCAAAAGTCATGTCGGAGTTATTTGGAGCTTATGCTTATTTAGATGGAAATTTATTTAGGTGAGTTATTTGGAGCTTATGCTTAACCTGTCAAAAGATCCCACATGTAATTGAGTCATAAATTTATATATGTACATACTGCTTCAAATCAAAACTTGTGAATGAAAAGCGCTTGACCGCAAGCAAACTAGTCCGCTACTACCATTCATTCAAAGGTTTATATATGTATTGTTAGGAGATGTTAGGAGATCTTGGGCTTATGAGATCATTTTGAATATATTATCTTATAGTTATTAGGAAAGTTAATATTTGTATATAAAGTAAATTACATATTTCATATATGTAAAGAACTTGGTGAACAAGTTAAAAAATTTGTAAAAATAAGCCTAAAGTCTAATGAACAAAACTGAGAGAAACTATTATACTTTTACTTCTATAGTTTCCTCCAAATTTATCATGGTATCAGAGTTTTGATCCAAATTCATATGAGTTAAGGTTTTGGTGTTTTCCGCATTCAAAAAAAAAAAAAGTTTTTGCTTCCTTTATATTATACTACGTGATTTTTGTTTTCAAGATTAGATTTTTTTACTTCTTCTATATTTTATGTTCTTAAAAAATTGATTTGATTTGCTTTTACTAAAAAAAAATGAAAAAAAAATGAAAAAAAAATGAAAAAAAAATGAAAGTTTGTCTCATACTACAAAAAAGACATGATTTGATGATATTGATCTTCCTGTGATTATTCATCAACTACAAATTCGATGTAACTACGAAGATGATGACTCCAAACGGATATATAGGGATTCGATGGAGATAATGATGATGTTGCTGTGGACTACAACCATGAACCAATTGATGATTCCTTTAGTTTGCCTGGTGACATGAGATGATAGAGATATACAAACTACTACAATATTCTTCGCCGGATTGATGACCTTTTAGCAAGGTATAAATGCTACTTATTTAACTTAAGACATAAGTTTCTTCCTGAACAAGAAGTTCGAAGAGCGACTTAGACTTGTGATTTCAGTTCGAATCGACAGTAGAGGAGGTTCCATTGGAGACTTAATGATTCCGGCGATATACGGCGTTGTGGATTTTAATGATTGTCCAATCTCATACGTGTTGTCACGTATGAACTTGCGGGAGGGTGTTAGGAAATGTTAGGAGATCTCGGGGCTTATGAGATCACTTTGAATATATTGTCTTATAGTTATTAGGAAAGTTAATATTTGTGTATAAAGTAGATTACCTATTTCATATATGTAAAGAACTTGATGAAAAAATTAAAGAATTTATATAAATAAGCCTAAAGTCTAATGAATAAAATTGAGAGAAACTATTATTTTACTTTTACTTCTATAGTTTCCTCCAAATTTATCATGTATTCCTTACCATAAGTGCAGAAACAATAGCTAGTCTTATAAAAGGGAGAAAGTCGCGGAGAGCCTCCTTGGAGAAACCGGTCCAAGTCAGTGAGCAAGAAGGCGATAGCTTGACGTAATAGAACATGAGAGCGACATTAAGCCAATACGAGATATTATTAGCCGCAGCAGAGGAGGACATGAAGACAAGTGGTGATTCCAGAGCAGAAAACTCGACGGAGGAATAAAACTTACCATTTCGTTGCTGGAGATAACACGTGAGAGATCATCGTGGTCGATCTCCTTTCACCACCTCCAAGAGATTTGTCGAAATTTTTAGGTTTTGTAAAAAGTGAAACTATATATCGATTAGATTACAATATTATATTTTGTTTTAATTTTTATATATTTTAATTATATAATGACACTTTCGTAATAAAATAAAAAAAATTAATACTGTTTTGATAATATCAAAAATAAAAAGACTTCTAATAATATAAGAACTTTTCAGCGTCATTTAAGTAATTCTCTCTTCAAAGATATATTAAAGTTTCTCGATAGCTCTCAAACTACAACGGTTACCCGTTACCGATTGCATCATCTTTCACGACCGAAGAAGATTCAACTCTTTTTGTCGCTTTATTGGCCTATCCATTAAAATTTACAAAATCATCAAATATGTATGAACTAAAACAATAATAAAAAAAAGGGGAACAACAAAGATTTGTCTTACCTCTTCATTCCAATTTGTAAAGATGGCGAATAGTGAAAGACATATAACTTGAACAACGAGTGCGCATATGATTCCAAGCCATAGCCCCTTCAATCCAGATATGATTAATTATAACACATCTTTAATATTTTGACTGCAGTTGAAATTAATCGGTTGATATAGAGAAAAAGTCTAAAATTTGAATTGATTTAATTTTAATTTACCCGACCACCAAAGTGAAAGTGAAAACCAAGTAATAAGCCTGCAGGTAATCCAATAAGATAATATGATCCAAGATTCACAAATGCTCCTTTCTTCTGCCATCCACATCCTCTAGCGACCCCTATTATACCGCCAAAAAAAAAAAATTAGCAAATATAATTAGTGATAACCGGACTTAACCAAGTGCATTTACTTGCACGCGAAGAAAGAATATGAACCTGAGAGAACGGTCTGAAGATTGTCTAGAAAAAAGCATAAGACGATAATCGGCATCATCGAGGCTATGTAGGTGACTACTTCCGGGCTACTGCTGTAAGCCAATCCCCATATATTCCTTATCAGTATCATAACCAATCCGATCACTATACTTTCTGCGATTGCGATGCAAATGACCACACGCACCACAAGCTTAGCCACTCTTGGATTCCCCGCTCCTAGCTCGTTTGATACCCTCGCGCTTCAAGGATTTTAAAGGAAATTCAATATGTTCTATTCTATATATATAAGGTTACACGATTTAGTTTATAAAAGCATCATCCTCATTAGAGGGTTCTAATAAAATATCTCAATTAATAATAAAATAAAATATAAATATAAATAGTATTAGATAACTAAAAATGTAAGAAACTCAATCTAATAGTTTCTCAAATGAGATACTATATAAAACTATTGGATTGAGATTCTCACATTAATATTTATAACAATATTTTTATTTGATTATTTGTTGAGAACTCTTTTTAGAAACTATGGATGGAGATGGTTTAAATGGTTACCTCGTAGCTCCACTAAGACCAAACGGGATCATGTAAACTGTTGCTGTTGTATTAAGGCTGCACATACATTCTTACTAAAATCAGAAACTCCTGAATTAGAAAGATTAACATTTTCAATTGTATGCTTTGTTCTTACCAGATTGAGAGAACAGAAGTTTCCAGAACCGGGTTTGGAAGAAGACCTGATAAGAGAACCAGAAGCTCAAAGGACCACGACTCTAAGCTGGACTTAAACAACATTACACAATAAAAGAAAAGAATTTCAAAATTGCTGGTTAAAAGATCTCCCATGTAAATGAAAAGCGCTTGACCGCAAGCAAACTAGTCCGCTCCTACCATTCAAAAGTTTATATATGTATTCCTTTTTTTCTTTAACGTACCAGACCATAAGTGCAGAAGGAATAGCTAGTCTTATAAAAGGGAGAATGTCGCGGAGAGCCTCCTTGGAGAAACCGGTCCAAGTCAGTGAGCAAGAAGGCGATAGCTTGACGTAACAGAACAGGAGAGCGACATTAAGCCAATACGAGATATTGTTAGCCACAGCTGCTCCTTTAAATCCTAAACCTGATTTGAAAACCAATACCCAACATAGGAGGACATGAAGACAAGTGGTGATTCCAGAGCACAAAACCAGAGGAAACACATTGTTTTGTGCCTGCAAAAATCTGTTGAAGCATTGAAGGAG
>OVBI01002398.1:0-20514 GCA_900406495.1 Sisymbrium altissimum | reverse complement strand
CTTAGGTCCAATCATAACGCTTCTTACCGGATAAGGTTCGGCCATGGCTCGAAGGGGTCGTGTTCGATCTCCCGTGGTCGCGCGCTGGTCGGGAAAATATTTTCTACCCGATCGTCCGTGTTTGCGCGGTGGTCGATGGTCGAAGAAAAATTCCTTAACCGATCGCCCGTGTCCTTACGCGGGTCGATGATCGAGAAAACTCCTTACCCGATCGCTCGTGTTCTTACGGGTCAATGATCGGGATTACACCATTTCCGTGGATAAAGCTGTCCGTAATTATCCCCTTAGGTCCAATCATAACGCTTCTTACCGGATAAGGTTCGGCCATGGCTCGGAGGGGTCGTGTTCGATCTCCCGTGGTCGCGCGCTGGTCGGGAAAATATTTTCTACCCGATCATCCGTGTTTGCGCGCTGGTCGATGGTCGAAGAAAAATTCTTTAACCGATCACCCGTGTCCTTACGCGGGTCGATGATCGGGAAAACGCCTTACCCGATCGCTCGTGTTCTTACGCGGGTCAATGATCGGGAAAACTCCTTACCCGATCGCTCGTGTCCTTACGCGGGTCAATGATCGGGAAAATTCCTTACCCGATCACTCGTGTCCTTACGCGGATCAATGATCGGGAAAACTCCTTACCCGATTGCCCGTGTCCTTACGCTTGGCCGATGATCGGGAAACATTTTCTCGGGTCATTATCGCGGCTCCCGGTCCACGGTAAATTCTGTCTTAGCTCGGAGACATCACCCGATTTTAAAAAAAAATCCTCGGTCGTTCCCATATCCTTCCTTAGGCTCACGGACTTTCTTGAAAATTTCTCAGCTCTGGTCGGGTCATTACACTCCTGCTATCGTTGCCTTTTCTTGCTGGTTAGGTTTGTTGAAAGCTTTCGGTTTTAGTGTTACAATAAGTCTTTTCGTGTGGGTTGTTTTTTATTGTATATGAGGTTGGTGTTTCCTCTTAAAACTTGCAGTTCTCTCTATTTTGTTGGATTTCGCTGAGGGTGTTTTCCAGTCCATCTTCTCATCGTCTTCATATTGTTTTGGTGTGCGGTGGAGGGATTAGGCCTCCTCCTTGTTTCTTGTTACAAGTCAGTTTCTATCTAGGTGTCAAGTGGTCGGTCCAGAGTTGTCTGTCTTCGCCGTATTTGGAAGTCTACGAGAATCAATAGGTTCTGTCTTGCCGAGTTATGAAGCTGTGGTTCTTTGGTGATGGATAGATGGGCTCTCATCATGTTGGTTCGGGAGGAGGAAGATGTCATCGTTCAGGTGTGCCGGGGGCAGCGACGATTTTCTCAGGCTTAGGTTTTCAACAGATTCAGATGGATTGCAGCTTTGGATTGAAATCAATACTCTGTCTTTAGTCAACTTCCCTTTGTTTAAATGTCTCCCATTTTTAGGGTTTATGTCTCCGGAGAAATCCCGTTTTTCTGCCTGCCTCAGTTTCCCTTTTTTGGGCTTCAGTTTCCTTCTTTTGGGCTTTAATTGTTGTAATAATTTTATATTATTAATAAATTTAGATGACAAAAAAAAAATTATATCAGGGTAGCTGGTAAGTTTAAGTATATATTTATATTGTTATAAACCTAGAGAGAAACCACTAAAGAATCTGCAGGGAAAGGTGTGTCTATTGCATTGATAATGAATCCTATATACATAAGGATTATATAAAGAGATAAAAGGAAAGTCTAGAGAAAATGAAATTTCCTTTTCCTAGTCCTTATCCTAAAAGGAAATAGGATTTATTATTTTCCTAACAATAAATGGAAATACATAATATGGCAATTCCTAATACAATAAGGAAATAGACTAAATCCGGATCTAGAAGATTCCGGAACACACATAATGGTTCTGACCAATCCATCTGTTGGTTTATAACACTCCCCCGTAGATGTCAGAACTATTAGAGCTCATAATACGTTTTGGATGTTGTCTCATTAAAACCTTACCCGGAAAACCCAGTGGGACAAAACCGTGGTGAAGGAAAAAGAATAGAACACGTATTACTCCCCCTCTTCTAAACATCCCTGAAGGTTCTTCAGTCTTCTCATTCTAATCTGGTAAACAAGCTTCTTGAATGTTGATGTTGGAAGCGACTTGGTGAATAGGTCTGCGAAATTGTCACTTGAACGCACTTGAATCACATGAACTTCTCCAGCCTTCTGTAAGTCGTGTGTGAAGAAGAACTTTGGCAAAATGTGCTTCGTCCTATCACCTTTGATGTAACCGTCCTTGAGCTGAGCTATGCATGCTGCATTATCTTCATAAATGACGGTTGGCTCCTGCTTGCCTTCGGTCATCCCACAATCCACTCTTATGTGCTGAGTCATCAACCTAAGCCAAACACATTCACGGCTTGCCTCGTGAATTGCCAGAATTTCTGAATGATTGGATGAGGTTGCCGAAATTGTTTGCTTCTGTGATCTCCAGGAGATTGCAGTTCCTCCGTGGGTAAAGACATATCCAGTCTGAGATCTAGCATTGTGAGGATCCGAAAGGTAACCTGCATCAGAAAAACCAAATAAACCTTCTTTAGATTGGTTAGTATAAAATAAACCCAAGTCTTTCGTTCCTTGTAGGTAACGAAGAATATGTTTAATCCCGTTTCAGTGCCTTTGGGTCGGACATGAGCTAAATCTTGATAGCAAGTTCACGACAAATGAGATGTCTGGGCGCATGTGGCTCGCCAAGTACATCAAAGCTCCTATGGCACTTAGATATGGCATTTCGGGACCAAGGACCTCTTCATCGTCCGTTTTCGGATCAAACGGATCTTTCTTTAAATCCAAATTTCTCACGACCATGGGGCTACATAATGGGTGAGATTGGTCCATATTGAATCTCTTGAGTACTTTTTATGTATATGCCATTTGATGCATAAGGATTCCATCTTTAATGTACTCAAGCTGTAATTCCAAACAGAATTTTGTTTTGCCTAGGTTTTTCATCTCGAATTCTTTCTTTAGATATTCGACTGTTTGGGTGATTTTCGCAGAGGTTCCAAGTATGTTTAGGTCGTCCACATATACTGCAGTTATAACGAACCCCTTTGCAAATTTCTTATAAAGATGCAGGGACTTATAGGGTCGTTTTTATAGCTCTCTTTCACTAGGTACTCACTTAGTCTATTGTACCACATACGACCTGACTGTTTTAGTTCGTAAAGAGATTTGTTCAACTTAATGCAATGTTGATCTCGAGAACATCTCTTATCTTTGAGCTCAATTCCCTCTGGTACTCTCATATAAATTTCACTATCCAGTGGACCATATAAGTATGCGTTCACTACGTCCATTAGCCGCAATCAAGGTTCCCTCTTATAGCCAGACTGATGAGAAACCAAAATGTTGTTGCATCCACCACAGGGGAGTATGTCTCCTCATAATCAATTCCTGGTCTTTGTGAGAATCCTTGTGCAACAAGCCGTGCTTTATATCTCACAATTTTGTTGTACTCATTTCTTTTCCGCACAAAGATGTCCAGCTGGCTTTATTTCTAAGGGTGTCCGAATTATCGGTCCAAAAACATCCATTTTCCTTAAAGAATTTAACTCCACGTTTATGGCTTCTTTTCACTTAGCCCAATCTTTTCTTTGAGTGCACTCTAATATTGACGTGGGTTCTGGATCCTCATTCATAAGTTCAAGTGCTACACTATATGCAAATAAATCATCGATGTCGACATCTTTTCTGTTCCATTGTAACCCAGACATGACATAATTTATTGAGATCTCATTGTTATCCGGAACTTCAGGACCTTGAGGCTCGGCGTCCCGAGCTGCAATTGATGGTTCCGTCAGTTCTTCTATGTCTGGTGTTCCATTTGCCTCGGAATTAACCACGGTTTGATTTCCAGTACCTTTCTTAGATTTCCGAGGGTTCTTATCTTTGGAACCAATGGGCCTACCAAGTTTTGGACGTGCTATAGGCTCTGTAGCAGCTTGAATTCGTCCCTTTTGGACTTCAAGTCGTACTGGTGCATTAACGGCTGGTATATGTGACTTAGTCACTCTTTTCGGGTCTGCAAAGGAATCTGACAATTGATTAACTAGCTGTTGCAAATGTATTATCTTTTGGACTTCTATTTCACACTCTTTAGTCTGAGGATCCTGCCATGATATGGACGGTAGATTCCATGTGATTTCCTTTACCAGCTTATTATTTTCTCCCCCTAATGCTGGATAGACGGATTCGTCAAAGTGACAATCCGCGTACCTGGCCTTAAATACATCACCCGTGGTTGGCTTTAGGTACTTTAAAATCGTGGCAGTATCATATCCAATATATATCCCCATCCTCCTTTGAGGTCCCATCTTAGTTCTCTGTGGTGGAGCTATTGGTACATAAACGGCACAACCAAATGTTTTGAGATGGGATATGTCTGGCTCTTGACCCGTAATCAATTGTGATGGGGAATATTTGTGTTCACTAGATGGCATGATGCGGATTAATTCGGCTGCATGTAAAACCGCATGTCCCCAAGCCGAGATCGGGAGTTTTGATCTCATAAGTAATGGTCTGGTAATAATCTGTATCCGCTTTATAAATGATTCAGCCAGTCCGTTTTGTGTCTGTACATGTGCCACAGAATGTTCAACACTTACCCCCTGGACATACAATAATCATTAAAGGCTTGGGACGTGAATTCACTAGCATTGTCCAAACGGATGGACTTTGACGGGAAGTCCAGAAAGTGGGCTCTCAGACGGATTAACTGGGCCAGCAGCCTCGAAAACGCCAGGTTCCGGGTCGACAGAAGGCAGACATGTGACCATCTCGTGGATGCATCTATGAAGACCATAAAATAATGGAATGTGCCACAAGGTGGCTGTATTGGTCCGCAAATGTCTCCTTGAATTCTTTCCACAAAATGTATTGTCTATTTATTCACTTTTACTGGTGATGGCCTATTAATGAGTTTTCCTTGTGAACATGCAATACAAGTGAGATTTTTCAGGATAACTCGCCTTTCTTTCAAGGTATGACCTTTTGTATTTGATATTAGTTTCCGCATCATGTTTGAACCGGGATGGCCCAGCCGGTTATGCCATAAAGTGAAATTTTCGGTGAGGGCTTTGTTTACCATAGCATTTACCTCTATCATACTGATTTGAACACAGTAAAGGCCGGTGTAAATCGCAGGAATGGTTTCTAGTACTCTCTTTTGTCCTTAGGCAATTTCGAAAATCAGCAGGAACTCTTTGGTTCCTTCACCCTTTGTTTCGACATGAAAACCATTCATTCGAATGTCTTTAAAACTCAATAAGCTCCTTTTAGAGCTGGGTGAATATAAAGCATCAAAGATTTATAGATGCGTACCCATAGGCAACAATATGTTAGCCTGTATGTAGCCCTCAATTAAACTAGTCATTCCAGCTATGGTACTTATATTAGCACTTTTGAGTGTGAGATTAATGAAATATCTTTTGTCTCTTAAAATTGTGTGGCTTGATTCACTATTCACCACGAAAATATCTTTATCATCACTCATTCTTCAAAGACAAAAGATTATGGTTTAGAGACTTTTAAAAATAAAACATTCATATCATTAAGTTTAAAACAAATAGCATAAGTTCAAAAAATAAATAGCAAACACCAAATTTAAAAGAACACCAATGCAAAAACGAAATTATGACAATCAGCTGGATTCTCTAAATAAATCAGAAGTTTCATAATCCAGTGAGTCATCTTGGTCATGATCGAAGTCCCCATCTCCGTCATGCAGAGCCATGTTGGCTTCCAGGTTTTTCCCTTTCAAACTTTCTTGATAAGGGTCAATAAGGTGCCTGGGAGTTCTGCAGTTCTTTGCCCAATGATTTGTCATCCCGCACCGATGGCATGCTGAACTGGTCGAGGTTTGCGGTCTGGACTGTCCCGCGGCACCATGGCCTCCTTGTCCTCGACCACTGCTCGAATCGGGTTTGTACCCGCGGCCCCGGTTTGAAGAACCACGACCGTAGAGGTGACTATTCCCCCGACCACGGCCTCCTCTTTGCCATCTACCATGTCCACGGCCTCCATAGTACCTAGGCTCTCTTTGGACATGGTTACTCTCTTTCTCTTCCGTGACCAAATTGGTTTCGGGAAGTGGGGCTGCACCCGGAGGTCTCTTCTCACTGTTTCTCAGGAGTAACTCATTGTTTTGCTCAGCTAGAAGCAGGCATTCGATTAGATCAGAGTATGTTTCGAAGCCTTTTGAACGATATTGCTGTTGTAGCAATATGTTGCTTGTGTGAAAGGTAGAGAGAGTTTTCTGTAGCATATCTTTTTCAGATATCTCCTGTTCACATAGTTGTAATGTTGCAACTATATTAAACATAGCTGAGTTATACTCATCCACGGACTTAAAGTCCTGGAACCTTAGATCCCTCCATTCACTTTGGACCTTTGGCAATAACACCGTTCTGTGGTGATCATATCTGCGTTTTAATGCTTTCCAAAGGTCTAGGGGATTCTCAATGGTTACATATTGTTTCTTGAGACTCTCCACAAGATGATGGCGAATGATCAGGATTGCCCTGTATCTGTTTGTTTCGTTTTCATTTATTGTCTTCAATAATGCATTCGCCAAGTCCCTTAGACTTTAAGAGGATCTTAATATCCAATGATTGAAGATAATCGTCTCCAGAGAGACTTAGGGCTGAGAATTCCAAGCTATTGATTTTGGACATCTGAAATCATATGTCATATTCTTTTAGGTTTTGCAAAAACCACATAAACAATCATGCAAAATTTTGGATTTCATGTTTTATTAAACACACATGATTTCAGATTTTAGGGTTTCAATTATAAGATAACCAAATTCAATATGAGTCTTTGATCAATTTTAACAAGCAACCAAATTCAGTATGTGGCGGTTTGATCAATTTAAAACATGCAATCAAATTCGGTTATGAGGGGTTTAATTAGTTTAAAACAAGCAACCAAATTCAGAATTAGGATTTGATTATTTTAAACATGCAATCAGTATTCAGGTTTATGGTTTTTAATTAATCAAACAATCAATCCAATGATCAAGCAATCTATCTTACCAAACAACTTAGCATACATGATTCTAAGTTATAGACTTAAAAAAATTCTAGCAAGTTGTTTTGATCATAAGAAGCAATCAGGTTCGATTTATGGTTTCAAGGATTTATGGTTTTAGGATGTTACCTTGTAACCTCTGTTTCAGATTGAACAGAATTGCAAAAAGGAAAGAGGATATCGAACCGGGAAGGATTGCTGATGTTGCGGTCCATCGCTGGTCGGGATCGCTGGGAAGGATCGCTGGTTGCTGCAGTCGGGACGCGGAAGGGTTGCTGATCGAGACGCGGGTTGCTCGCGGGTTACTGCTGGTCTGCGGGACACGGACTGTTCGCTGATCGGGACGCGGATGTACTGTGGTACGTCGGTATTTGTGATCGGCGGCTGGTTTCTCTTTTGGTCGGATTTTAGGGTTAGGGTTCTAGAAGCTATCGTGCTGATAACGTGTTATAAACCTAGAGAGAAAACACTAAAGAATCCGCAGGGAAAGGTGTGTCTATTGCATTGATAATGAATCCTTTATATAAGGATTATACAAAGAGATAAAAGGAAAGTCTAGAGAAAATGAAATTTCCTTTTCCTATTCCTTATCTTCAAAGGAAATAGGATTTATCATTTTCCTAATAATAAATGGAAATACATAATATGGCAATTCCTAATATAATAAAGAAATAGACTAAATCCGGATCTAGAAGATTCCGGAACACACGGAATAATTCTGACCAATCCATCCGTTGGTTTATAACATATATATATATAAAGTTACACGGTTTTTCTTCTTTTTATACTATGTCATCATAAAAATATCTAATTTATTGAGATTTCTTCTTTTGTTCTAATCAATAATAAATTATATTATTTAAAGTTTAATAATTAAAAATAAATAAAATAAACAACAACTAGGCATTCTATATAATTTTTTTAAAAATGAACTAAACAAAAAATAATATAAAATCATAGACAATACTATTTAATAGTCCTAATTTAAACAGTTACACCATAAATTTTGATTTACAAAAAAAGTTACTAAAATATTTATTACACTAAAATAAATAATAAAAATCTACAAAAAATAATGAGAACTAAATAACAATCAGAAGAAAATTTAAATAATATAATAACAACGAAGAAAACATTACATAAACTAAATAAACATAACCAAAAATAAATTGCAAAATATAAAGAATAATGGAGAAATTCAGCAGTTAGAAAAGAAAATTTATAAGAGCAAAAAAAGATACGAATGAATTTTTATTTTTAGGATAATAAAAAGGATACAAATGAATTCAAGAAATAAACATCAAAAAAAAATATAATAATCTAATAGATGTATACTAAATATTAATTGACTGTTGTTGTATAAATAATTTCTATTTGCTATTATAATTATTGTAGATTATATATACTGAAGCAAATTTAAAACAATTATATATTCATGAAAAAAGTTTCATGATATGAATAACAAGAATAACAACAATAAAAATTTTAAATTAGTGTTATTTTGAGTTAAACATATATGAAATGTTTTTCAATACTTATTAAATTTTTTAAATATAGTTTTAAACTAAACGTAATCATCATTTTATTATTTATTTATTTGAGACCTAGTTAATACTATACTAATAATTTACCCGCGCTTTCGCGAAGTAAAGTGTTATATAATCCTTTTTATTTGTTTTATTTAAGTGTTGAATTTTTGGATAAAAATTTTATGATGGATTTTGTGTTTCTTTTTTTATATATTTTTGTGTTAATGTTTTTGGATTTTTAAAATTTTACTGTATTAAACTGTATTTTTAGTTTGGGTAATATTTTATTTTAGTTAAGTTGAAATTTTTTGAAGTATAATTCACTTAATCATATTAACGGAGTTGACATGAGTTAACGGAGTATTTGTTTATATGATGGAAAACAACAATTAGTGTTGAATCATAGAAATCATTTTTCGTATGATAATGAGTACATTTGTAAAAAACAAAAAAAGATATCATCTTAAGAGAGAGTAATTTTTAAATCAAAAGATTCTTCTTATATTATTAATTAATTTAATAAACTTTTTTTTGGGTTCCAAAGAGTTTTAATATTTAGAATTTTTTTTTTGAGATATAAAATAGACATTTTAAGTATATTAAAGTTGTATTATCTGTGTGCATATTGTTATTAATTGATAATTTATCATTTTTAGTTGTATAATAATTTTTAATATTAAAAGAGTTTACAGCATTTTTTTACTTAAAAAAAAATAATTATATATTTGTTCTCATGGTTTTGGACTATCATTTAAATTGGATTTTGATATGTTATCATGGGTTTGAACTGTAATCTCAATGACCAAGTAATATAATCTATGGTGACTAATGTTTTAAATAAATTTTAAGAAAATTGAGCGAAAAAAATCCAATCAATGTTTTCCTCTCCTTCTCTCTCTTAAAACCCCTCATCCTTCTCTCCTATTTCTTTCTGTCTAGATCAGGTTTTGGCCAACGTCGGTGGGCTTCCACAGCCATAATGCCGGCATGTTCTCGCTTACTTTAGTTATTATCTTTTTTTCTATTAAGATTTTTGGTTTTAGCGTAATACTTTCAAATTTAGATCTAGATTTGGCCTTTTTTTTTAACAGATCTAGAGGTTTGTTGCCGGATTTCCATGATTTTTGGTTTCCTTCTCCATTGGTTAGTCTGTGTTCTTCTTTTGTTTGCTTTTAGTGGTGATTTCGTCAGGTCCTGGAGGAGGTCTCTTCTTTGGAGTTTCAGCTTTGGTCCGGTTTACTTCGGTGGCCGTGTTAATCTCTGCCCTCGTTTTTGATTTTCCGGCTTGATTCAAAGGAGGTGGAGCCTTAGCTCGTCTAAACACCAAGCAGCCGGATGATGCTAGGTAAAACAGTTCTTTTCCTCGTTCTCCCGGGTTCGATTTTCTCCGGTTTGTATGTGGCTCTTCTTCAAGAGCAATACAAAGGAGTTCTGGTTTGGATTCAATCCTAATAAGCTTTGGCAATGGTGTATTTTTCTCCATCTTTTAGTAAGTTGCAGAATAAGGAGTTCTGGTTTGGATTCAACCCTAATAAGTTGTAATGGTTAGAAGTGTCAGAGAATGATTGAGTGTTTCTCATGTGAAAGAGGAAACATAAATAGAAAACTTTATAAATGATAACGAGTTGGAGAAGGTACAGAACGAAATCATGAGAAAAGCTTCGAGGGAAGAGAGAGAGAGAATATGATTTGATTTTTCCATTCGATTAAAATTAGTGTTTTTTTTTTTACTGTGGATAGCTTTTTTTGTATGGAGGTTACTTTATTTACGTTTTTGGTGTTTTTTTTTCTAATTTGATTTATTTTTAATTGTATTATTTTAAAACAGTCAATTCAAAATGGGATAAGGTTTTTTTATACAAAAACAAATAATGGAATATGGTTATTTGGTCTTTTATATAAAATATTTATGTTAGTTTAGTAAACTTGATTTTCAAGGTGTTATATTAGTAATTATGTTACAAATTTATGTTAGTCTAGTAATTCTTCCTTTTTTTTATCTTCTGCAATGTTAAAAGAATATTATTTTCTGCAATGTTAAAAGAATTCGTCAGCAAAAATCCCAGAAAAGGAAGAAGAGAACCAAGAAACCAAATCGGAGAGGTTTGATTTTCGAATTACCCATTCCAAATCGGAAATCGGCCATTTTCTTGAGTGCTCTGCAGATCCACGATCATTTCCTTCTCCAATGGATGCACATCTTTTGATTTTCCAAGCTCGATCGAATTAGTCCCGTCTCTGTCGATTTCCATTGGTGAGAGCGGATATGGATCCTCTATGATTATATCCTCTCCTGCATCATCTCCCCCATCTAGGGGGGTCGTCTCCCAACAGATCATCATTTTCCTCCCAATTCTACTCCAGGTCAAGACCGCCGTTTTCCATTATAGTGTCACACAAGGAGACAGACTCGTCTCTTTGGTCTCCACATCCTCTCGTTGGGGATCCTCATTCTTCCTGTCAACCATATGAGATTTTTCCAATAAAGTGTCTTCCATTTCTTCATCCACCAAAAGTATTTTTTCAGCTTCTCCTTCTTCCTCGAGAGTCATCTCGTACCAGCTTTTCTTTGTCTTGGAGGGCTTCTCCTTGAGCACGTCAAGGGAGAGAGGGGAATTGTGACTCTGCAATCGCAGGAGGGTGGACACTATTGTCATCAAACATGAGGCTCTTTTTTGCCGAGCTTCCGGTATCCGAGGAATCTGTTTTGTTCAGACCATAAGGTTTGTCGTGCCTTTCAGATTTCTTTTTTAGGTTTAGACGGAAAGGACGTTGGCGTTGGTGGGTCGGAGAGGTATACCCTTATTTGGCCTGTGCTGCAGAATGAACTAAATCTGATATCGTTTTCTGGGAATCCTCCGTGTGACTTGTGGCTGTGACCATTATTGCTTTCTGAGTCATCTCATTTGTAGGATGCTGCGACTGATTTCTTTCCTTGTTCTGATTACCCTATTCTTCCAAGCCTTCATTTTTCTTGCTCAGGGCAAGAGAGTCGTCATACCTCCTCTTTCAGAGGGAATGGTCCGATTGATTGTACCTCTCACCATAGTGTTTACTTGGTCCCATCGTGAGACCAGAATCATGGGTTTTGTTATGTTGTTTGTGAAGTTCTTCTCGAGAGGAGATTCGACGCCAGAAACAATTTCTTTCCGGGTAAGCTCTGTCACTTGCTTCAGCTCTATGTCTTCTATATAGATCTCGAGTCTCTTTTCAAGGGTTAAGTTTAAGTTACTCTGTGATGGGATCCTTTCTTTGATGCCTTGTTTGACCTGTAGGAAGATTCCTATCAGTGTGTGGCCGGTTCTTACGATCTTTAAATCTCGAGGTATCCTCTCTTGGTGGATGCTCCAGGCGTCTTGTTGACTCTCTTTCTGCTAACCGCTCTTCCCTTTGTTGATTTGAGAGAAGATGACATGACCTTTCTTTGTGGGAGATATGCCTACAATAGAAGCACCAGCGGAACAGTTTTTCATATGAGATTTCAATCTTTATAATCTCACCAATAGGGAGTCTTTCTCGTTTTTCAACGGTCAGATGAGCATCCGCATCAACTGTGATCTGGACTCTTGCCTTCTCAGCATCCACGACAACTACTTCTCCTATTTTGCGGCCAATGGCAGAGAAGATTTCTGTCATCCAGAAGTGAGATGGAACACCCGTAATCTTAGCATAGAAAGTCATGGTGTTTGGAAAGGAGATTCCCACATGAGGCGACCATCTCTCCGGGGAGAAATACCATTTGTTGAAATGGTAAGGTCTCTTGTGGAGGACTTTCAAGAGATCTATCTCTGAGTCAAAGTCAAACTCGTACCAAGAATTTTCCAGGTTGATGGCCTGCACTCGACCTTCAACATCTCATATGTTTGCCCTAGGAATAAAGGTGAGCAGAGCTTCAATGCTTCGACCGTCCCGGTTGAACCTTCTACCCACAAGGTTTCTGTTGAAACGTGAGACAAGGGCAGAGTTGTCAACCTGGGGGAGTTCAATGACGTCCTCTTCTGGTGGATGGCTAGAGCTTAAGGCTAAATGAGACATCTTGGGCTACAGATCTGAGAAAAAAGGTTCTTTGAGCTTACTGTGGCTTGACAGAGAGCACAATAGATGACTGAGAAGGCGTAGCACCAGTTAGAACTTGAGCTACTTGAGATTTGCCATGAAACATGTAGAGGAGGGGTGGGGTTGACAAGATCCAAAGCGAAAATAGAAAAACACCAAAAGAAACGTCCTAAGGAAGGAGATATTTATAAGTATGCCTACAGGCTCATACACAAGTTGTAGAGCAACCGAGGTCCATAAATGGTCAACATTTAATGGGGGGTTAGAGCTCTTAACTTTTACGAGGAAAAAAAGATAAAGAGGAAAAACAACCATGAAAATTTTGAGCTTGTAAGATGAAGTGAGACAGCGAAGGAGGGAATCAAAGGTATTTGTTAGGGGAAAGGGGACTGTTTCCTAGTGGGGAGCAAATCTGAAGAGGAATCAGCATTTTGGTTTTGTCCGTACAAGGCGGCTAGAGAGAGTTTTCGGGCGAATCGTATAGATACAGATCCTCCGCATTGGGAATCCCTTTTTATATCTACGATAGACATAAAAGATATATTGTAAACTTTTTTAATAAACTAAAAATATTCTTGAAGTACATAAAAAAATATGGCTGATAGTGTTTTCCTATATATCGACATATACGAATTGGAAAATCAATTTGTAAGGTAAATATCCTTATTGATAACATATCAAAATTGGGGTTTAATTTTTTTTTTCTATATTTCAACGATATTTTATAAGGAAAAAATCTTTATCGATATAAATGCAATATTACGTAAATATATCCACCATAATTTCCCCCCTTTTAATTTTAAAGTTGATTTTTGTAAGGTACGAAAAAACGTAATAACATATCCTCACTTTGTATTCATTAAGAACAATAGGATAATTAAATATTTGATCTTTTGGCCTGATTTTTAATTCAAAACTTGTTTTAAAATACGAAAAAGATAGAATAACCTCACTCGAATGTGTATTCAAAAGGACAGTATAATAATTAAATATTTTACTTTCAGTAATTTTTGATTCTCAATTATAAATATGATCACCATATATGGTTTTTGTTTTTCAGTTTTTGTCTACAGTCATGTTTCTTCTTCTCCATTTATTTTTGTCGGGGTTTTTGTTTGTTTTAGGCCTGACACTTTTAACCGAAATTTGAACCTGAATCCGACCCAAAATACTCAAATCTGAACCCAATGAACAAATTTAAATCGGTTTTCATATGTCTAAATCCGAACAAACCGACCTTTAACCTAACATGAACCCAAAATTCTATCGAGACGTAAAAACAAAAACACTATCGGTTTTCATATGTCTAAACTTAAAAAACCAAAACCCAAATAAACTAACATGAATTCAATCCGAACCCAAAATTCTATCAAGACATAAAAATGAAAAATCCGAATAAATTGACACGAACCCAAAGTTATATCCAAAACTAGCATAGGCTGATATTTTTGGTTCAAGTTTAAGTTTAGTTCAGTTTTATATGTTTGGTTAATTTTTTTGATTGATATTTTAATTTTTTGGTATTTTTTTCATTAAATTAGTTATTACGATTTTGATATTGTTTGAAATATCCGAACCTGAATTCGAACCTGAAATCGACTTTGACATATAATCCGAAACTCGATCAAAACTTAAAATAAACCAACTTAAACCTGATGAAATTTTTTTAAAAACCCATATAATTTTTATATGTCTAAATCTAAAAAACCGACACCCAAAAATCTCAAACCTAATTTATTCCTTCCAATTCTTTGCTTTTTCTACTTTGATTTTAAATTTATTAGTTTCCAATCACTCTGTTTTTTAATTATCTTTTTATAACTTTAACGTCGAAAAAATAAATTATCATATAATTTAATATTCAGAAAAAGAGAGAAATTAGATTCATGTACAAATTTTTAAACAGCTTGGCAGCAGCTGATACTCTTTTTCCCCTTGGTCACAGCTTGCCAACTCGTATTTGCATATCTCTCGTTTATTCCCCAATCAAAAAACAACTTTTATTTGTTTTGGTCAACTCCCCCAATCAAAAGTCTCCCTCTATGTAATCTATAAAATAAATATATAAAAATACAATAAAACCGTACTGATACTAACGAACCGCAAAAACGAAAAAAAAAAAAAAAAACTTTCTCTCTCAAATCTCAGTTCCCACTTGAATCTGACGAAATTGCTTCAAAAAGAGAATTAAAAAAAAATCGAATTTGAGACCAAAAAAAAAAAGAAAAAGAAAGATAAGAAGAAGAGAAAGAAAGATAGCAACAATCGAAGAAGAGCTTGAAATGGGCCACCACCTCCACCACCACGACGGTGGCGATGGCGTCCCTCAACATCATGTCAACAGCCCTCGTTTCTCCGGTCCCATGACTCGTCGTGCTCAATCCTTTAAACGCGGCGGCTCCGGCGGCTCCACCACCACCACCAACAACAACACCGGCGACAACAACAACAACAACAGCAACAACAGCAACACCTTGAGAGTTCACCATGAGATCGATCTACAGTTAAACTCACCAAGATCAGAGATCGGTTCTGGTTCCGGTTTAGATCCGAGTGAGTCGGTTAATAGGAAGCATCAGACTTATGGGCAGTTGAGGGAGAGAGTTGTGAAAGGTTTGTTGAGGAAACCGATGGGATCTGTGGTTTCTGAGTTTGGGTTTAGAGAAAGGAAGAAACTTGGGCATTGGATGTTTTTTGTCTTTTGTGGTGTTTGTTTGTTTTTGGGTGTTTTCAAGATTTGTGCTACTGGTTGGTTTGGTTCTGCTATTGATGCTGCTGCTTCTGATCAGGTTTTCAATGCTAAAGATACTGTCTTTTTTTAAGTTTAAAGTTTAGATCTTTTTTTAAAAAACATTTATGATTGTGGATTTTGTTATAGGATTTATCTGAGTCTATTCCTCGAGTGAATCTGTTAGATCATAGCTCTCATGATTATATCTATAAAGATGGAGGGAATGATGTTGATCCAAGTTTGGTTATGGTTACTTCAGACGTGGTCGCTGATGGGAACACTGTGGTTGAAGTAAGTGCCTAAGCTTTCTAGTGGATTATATTTGTATTGCTATACTCTCTACTCTCATCAATCTTTAAATCTTGCTATTGTTCTTTCTTCAGTATTTAGTGTGGTTGAAGTAAGTGCATAAGCTTTCTAGTGGATTATATTTGTTGCGAGGCTCTCTCTGCACTCGTGAATCTTGAAATCTTGATTTTGTTCTTTGTTCGGTATTTAATGTGGTTGAAATAAGTGCATAAGCTTTCTAGTGGATTATATTTGTTGATACCCTCTCTACTATCATGAATATTGAAATCTTGCTTTTTATGTTTTTGTTCAGCATTTAGTGTAGTTGAAGTAATTGTGGCTCACTAGTGGATTATATTTGTTGTTACGCTCTCTCTACTCTCGTCAATCTTGAAATCTTGCTTTTTATTTTTTTTGTTCAGCAATTAGTGTGGTTAATGTAATTTTGGCTCTCTAGTGGAGTATATTTGTTGCTACGCTCTCTACTCTCGTGAATCTTGAAATCTTGTTTTTGTTCTTTGTTCAGTATACAGGTGTCTGGGCAAAACCTGAGAGTGGAAACCACTCGCAGTGCATTGACAGTTTAAGGAGTCGCAAAAGTATGAGCCTTTGGAAAAATATTAACTATTAGTCCTGTTAGTAGCAATTTTGTTTTTGTTTTTTCTGTTCTTTTGCAGTTCTTGTTCATGGCTTTAGGTTCTTATTATATAGAGTATATGTTGTGTGCAGAGTTAGGTGCTAATACGAATGGATACCTTCTCATAAATGCTAATGGAGGACTTAACCAAATGAGATTTGGGGTCAGGCTTTTGTGTTTTTCTCTGTTTCTGAAGTTATCTTTTGTTTATTAGTTCTAGGCTGATGCGTTTAACCATTTTTAGAATGCAGATATGTGATATGGTCGCAGTGGCTAAAATTATGAAGGCAACTTTAGTTCTTCCCTCACTTGACCATAGCTCATATTGGGCAGATGACAGGTTAGTTCTTGACTTTATTATAGATAGCGTTTTTATTATTCACACCACTTGTGAACCGTTCTGTAGATTTCACCTAATTATTGAAGTTTTTGGTAATCAAACAGATTGTATCTTTCTTCTTATCATACGAAAGAAAAGATAATTAATGCACTACCATAGTCATGATAGGTTAACTTTCAGCTCGTTTTATTATATGCTTTTAGCTTAATTTTTTATTCTACCGTGTTTGCAGTGGCTTTAAGGATCTATTTGATTGGCAACACTTCATTGAGGAGTTGAAGGATGATATTCACATAGTTGAGACGCTGCCACCAGAATTAGCCGGAGTCGAGCCATTCGTTAAGACACCCATATCATGGTCTAAGGTCAAGATTGCTTTCATTGATATTTGGTTATTTTTGTGGCCCTCATTTCACTAGTATTTGCATACAATTAAGAAGACCCTTGATCAATAACTTTTTCCCTTGTTGCAGGTTGGTTACTACAAGAAAGAGGTCCTTCCGTTGTTGAAACAGCATGTCGTAATGTACTTAACTCACACTGATTCCCGGCTAGCCAACAATGACCTGCCTGATTCTGTACAAAAGCTTCGTTGCCGAGTAAATTATAGGGCGCTGAAATATTCAGCTCCAATAGAGGAACTGGGAAACGTTCTAGTTTCTAGAATGAGGCAGAACAGAGGTCCATACCTTGCTCTTCATTTAAGGCAAGTTGCTTTATCTATTCGCCACATCGTAATTTATCTGACACTGGGCCATATGCAAGTTTATATCTATAAATCTAGATGGAAGACCAGTTTGACTTGGTTTGGTGGTGTATAGCTCATGCCAAGTATATCATCCTGTACAGGTATGAGAAGGATATGCTAGCTTTCACAGGGTGCAGTCATAGTTTGACAGCGGAAGAAGACGAAGAATTACGGCAGATGCGGTACGAAGTTACTCACTGGAAAGAAAAAGAGATAAATGGAACAGAGAGGAGACTGCAAGGTGGTTGTCCCTTGACTCCAAGAGAAACCTCTCTTTTGCTGAGGGCTTTGGAATTCCCATCCAGCTCCCGGATATACCTCGTAGCTGGTGAAGCTTATGGAAACGGAAGCATGGATCCTCTCAACACAGACTTCCCCAACATTTTCTCACATTCAACTCTAGCCACCGAAGAAGAGCTGCGTCCTTTTAATAATCACCAGAACATGTTGGCTGGTTTAGACTATATCGTTGCACTTCAGAGTGAAGTGTTTCTCTATACTTATGATGGGAACATGGCGAAAGCGGTTCAAGGTCACAGGCGATTCGAGAACTTCAAAAAGACGATAAACCCAGACAAGTAAATTCTCCCGAGTACACCCATTGGTTTTTTTTAGTATAAAGTTAATGTAATTTTAGTCACATCTTCTTCTTTTGTTGGATGCAGGATGAGCTTTGTGAAACTTGTTGATGCATTAGATGAAGGGAGAATTTCTTGGAAAAAATTCAGTTCGAAAGTAAAAAAGCTACACAAAGATCGAAATGGAGCTCCATATAACAGAGAATCAGGGGAGTTTCCGAAGCTAGAAGAGAGTTTCTATGCAAATCCTCTTCCCGGTTGTATCTGCGAGACTACAGAAGAAGAGAGTATGCTACGACGGACATAAACGTTGAGGATATATGCTTCTGGTAATATTTTTTAGTTTACAGTTAGCAAAAAAAGAAAGAAAGGGATTGTGATTTTTTTGTCTCCTGAAGCCAGAGAGTGATGATTACCAAAAGCTCAAGGTTGAGAAAATGGTTTCAAAGACAAATTTGAGAAAACTACAGAGACTCAGAAGGTATGTTCTGGAATGTTCATCCTCGGTCAAAATGCTACCAACAAAGTTAGGCATTGAGCTATGCTATGGAGATTTGTGGAAGTGGGTAAACAAATAGGGGGATTCATTGTTTGTAACAAATACAATTGCCATTTTTTTGTTTTTAACTCGAACTCAGCCTTTTGTCCTTATTACACGCATTAATAACATAGAAGATAAATTGCTACATATCTCTTATTGATTATAAGCTATTAAGCTTATTCATCCTACTCAACAGCGATTTTTTAGATGGTTTAATAAGTTTCAGATGTAAGACTGAGATCCCAAAACTGTTCAATTATTTCTTCAACTTTTAATGATACAAAAGAGGTACTAAGAAATATACAATATTTCTAATGTCTAACATAATCATAATATGCAGCAGCAAACAGGCTATGTCCCACCCCGACAAGAAATTTGGTTTTGAGTCTTATAGTGACAAAATGATACATGGCCAATCGTAGCTAAACTATCAACAAATTTGGTTCAAATACGTGGTTTTCTTCACGGATTTGTTAGTTAGTGTCCACTAAACAGTTCTGCAAATTGACAGAAAAATATTATTATTTAATATGTAACATTTGATAAATAGTTTTGCATGGTCGACAAAGAAAACAGTTTTTAATTGCCACAAATTTAAATTTTTTTTTTTGATTGGTAGTGAATTTTTTTTCAGAAATTCGGACGTGTTATAAATTACTAAATGATTTAAATATGGTTATCCATTCAAATTGTTTATTATATTCTCTTATGTTGGTTTGACAAGCTTTAGTGTTCTTATGTATATATCGTTTTGTCAGACTTGATTCTCTTGATCAAAACCTTACCTCCTTAAACTTTTTTACTTTTTATAAATGGTTAAGTAAACATCACAAAATTATAAATACCATTCTTTAGAATAAAATAAACCAATGTTTATTTTGTTAAAAATAAATGGATGATTATAAATGAAGAGTTTCACCCTCTATTTATAGAAACACCTCCAAAATGGACAGTGAAGATCAAAACAATCTAATTGTTTAAATTAAAAGATAAGAAAGAAAAAAAATAAATAATAAGTGGTGATTGATTATTGAATGAGTTGATCTAATTTGATTAAAAATGATTTTTAATTTTTAACAATTATCCAATAAATATTCCATGATCAATTATAATCAATTTATTATTTTCTACTTATCTAAATACACAAAATAAAATAAGAAATGATATAAAATAATGAAATAAAAAGATAAATTTTTGGATCTAATCCATTTATTAAAATAGCCAAAAACATATCATGACATTCTCCTCTACCTAATTTGTCGATATCTTCATCGACGCTTAACACTTCAAATCCTCGAGGTTGAGAAGTTGCATTGATCCCATCCTTACCATGACAACTTCTCCTCATTCTCTTGTTATTCTATTAAAGTACAGAAGGATCCTCACTTTGGACAATACTTTACTGAGTGTGGTCATTTGCGCATGTAGCATCCACCTCGTGGAACAAAGTCCATTTTCTTTGCCACATATTCATCCTGAACTGAGCTGTTCTCAAGTCCATTAGAATAATTTCCCTTGTGCTCCCTATGGTCATTGTCTCATCCATACTTTGCACTAGTTGATATAGATAAATGGTTATATAGACAGTTATCTACATGATCATTAGAAGGGTAGATATGATGTTTGAAAACTGCAAACCCATAAACAAATAACTAGAATAATCAAAAAATTTATTTAAATTAACAAAATAAATAACTTTTACTAGCAAACATTTATCTAGTAGTAAGAGTGTGTAAAATCCCCATAAGCACTCATTAAGAAGTTTAAACAAGGCTAAGGATAATAAAGCACAATCCACCTTTCGAGTTTTTATCATTGCTCTATATATATCAGAATAATATCTGTAAATCAATATTGTGAAATCATATCAGCTTAATAAACCGACTTATATATAACTGGATGGCAAGACATATATTAATTGATTATTCAATATATTTCAAGATAATGACTTTAAAAATGAAACAGCGTCACTAATGTAAACATAACTGCGTTTACCTCTTAGACATGCGTCTACCTTTATATCCTTTAATAATATGATTGCAAA
>OVBI01002397.1:0-20523 GCA_900406495.1 Sisymbrium altissimum | reverse complement strand
TATATATATATATATATATATATATATATAACATATAATAGATATGTGACAAAAACAATTAGAAGAAATTTAATAATAAACAAAAACAATTGAAGGTAAATGCCATTGAGTATCCACACATGATTAAATTTTTAAAGTAACCAATAATATCATTGCATATCAAAATTAGAAATCAAGAAAAATTCTAAATTTCATAATTGTATTTTTAATATAAAAATACATAAGATAAGTAAATTATCTATAAATTTCTATTAAAAATTAATATTAGATTAGAAAATTTTCTAATTTAAAATGCAAGATAAGGAAATTATCTATAAATTTCTATTAAAAAAATTTATTATTAGATTAGAAAACTTTATAACTTAAAATAAAGTATAATTAAATTATCTATTAAATAACTTAATATTAGATTACGAAACTTTCTAATTTAGAATAATTATCTCTTTTTATAATTAACTATATATAACCTATAATAAATATGGTATAAAATAAAAATTAGAAGAAATATAATAATAAAAAATAAGAATATATAAAAAATAGTGAAAGTAGGAAAAATATCTATAAGTTTCTATTAATAAGAAATAAAATTAATATTATAGTAGAAAAAGTTTATAATTTAAAGTAATTGTCATGATATATAACTTAGAATAAATATTGCTGCCCCAGTAATATAGATCAAATATATTAATAAAAAGCTTTATGTATATGATTAATTCTTAGATCAGATAATGATTTTAATTAATTCTTATACTAATAAGATTGACATCATATACCTTTTAAATTGATTACATTAACCAAAAAAATATTATAGTTATACTAATATAATGGACATTATATACTTTTAGAATTTGATACATTAGCTTTTAAATGACCAATAAAATATTCTAAATTATCATCTAAAGTCAATTATACTTTTTATATTTTTTTAGCCATTTGAAAAAGTTTTAAAATTCTGAAAAATATTATAAATATGAAAAATGATAAACATAATAAAAATTATTAATTAGTATGGAATTGTAATTTTGAAAAACAAAATATCTCAAAAATATTAAGTTTTCTATTTTGAGAGTTTTAGTTGAACATGAGATTATGATAAAAAAATATATTACAAACTTTTTATTATTATTTTAATAATGTTATATATATAGTAGATTGTGCACTATTGTGATTAACTGTGTAATTGGTAAAAAAAACTTTTGTTCATTCACTTCCCTTTTCTCAAAATTATTTATTTATAGAATCTTCAATTTAATATTAGATTAAATCGAACTATTTAGTTATTTTTTATATAATTTTTAATAATTTTCAATTTTTTACCACAAAATTAATAGTTTTTGATGACTTATAGCAAGTTATAAGATAAGAATAACTAATTGAATTGAGTAAGGTAATTGTATTTTTAGCATTAGATTTTAGAGCCATTTAACCAAAAAATAATTTAGAGTTTAGAGCCATTAGATTTTAGATTAAGTTTGAGTTATTTATTAAGAGAATTAATTTATGAACAAAACATAATAATAAGAATTCATTTAGATTTTGTGATAAAATATGTGATGTGATATAAAATATTATTGGAATATGTTTAAGAGAACTTATATCTAGTTGTAATTTTATATGATCTACTAATAATAATCAGTAAACCCCCAAGTTTTGAAATCTCTCAACATTATTGGATTTACTCTTGAAATTAAATAAAAACATTATTTAGTTAATATTCTATAGTAAATAAATATCACATTTTAAAAATATTAGAACTTTAAAAAAAATATAATTATTAAATTGGATTATACCATTTGAAAAAATTATTATAATAAACATTTTTAAAAATTTAGTGGACATTTTTCACGTCATTTCACCACAACTGTGATATATTAATATATGTAAATTAAGTGATATAATATATTATAATATATATATGTACTGTTACTATTATAAATAGAAACTAATATTTGAAAATATTATTAATTTTAAAAATATATATTAAAAAATTCTTATGTTTAGCGTATATGAAAAATCTAGTATTAGTAATAACTCACAAAGTTTTGTCATAATAGCATTCTAAAACCCCAAAATCCCACAATATTACTATATGTTATATTCATATATTATATTGTCGATTTGGAAAATAACATCAGATCCAATAAAAAAACTATTAGAAATCCTTATTACCATCAAATATAGTTAAAAGTTTTACTTCTATAATATAAATATTATTTTTGAATACATTATCTTTATAATTTTGAAATGCTATCTACAACTACAATCTGCAACTACAATTATAGTATATTTATATATCCAAGTGTGAAACAATAGCATATTGTTTAAGTAGAGAAAGTGATAGTAATTCTATTTTTATCATAAAAATGTATTTATCACACTATAAGAAAACAATCTCATTTTTCACCATAATTATGTTTTAAAATAGTCACAAATGACTGTTTTCAACTATTTTATGACTGATGGCATATAGTTAGAAATCGGTGATCACAAATGAACTTATATCATAATTTGGTCAAACATTCTGACTAAATATATGTGGTTGAAAATCGGCCAACATTTTCTGCCTAATATATATGGTCACTATTTTGTGACCAAATCACTTTAATAAATCATTTTTGATCAAACAATTTCATTAACATTTTGTGATTAATAAAATGGTTAATAATTTATGACCAAATGTTTCGGTCAAACTTTTGTGATGAAAAAACTTGTCGAAACGATGGTTAATAATTTATGGCTAAACTATTTTGTCAATAATTTATGACCAAAAAACTGACCAATAATATTGACATTTTTGACAAAATTATCAAATAAAATATAATAATAAATTATAAAATTAAATATGATAATAAATTATAAACAAAAATTAAAATTAGAAAATATTTTCATTGAAACTAAAATGGTTCTGATTTGTTCAAAAACTAAAATACTCTAACCATTTTTCAATATAAATTTTTTAATAATATTTTGACCATTTTGTGATTAAATTTACTTCTTATCATAAAATGGTCACAATATGGTCAAAAAAAGTTTTCGACCAAATCATTGGTCATATTTTTGGTCAAGAAAAAGATGTTTTCTTGTAGTGTCATCCATATATGGATGGCGCGGTTACACAATTGATGTCTAATTTACGTTTTAAAATAATTATGACGTAGTTAATAACATTAGTGATTTAATACTTTTTTAATTGAAGTAAAAAATATAACTTGGTGGATTAAGAATATTTAATTAACTCTAAAAAATGTGGTGATTTAGGAGGAATACCAATTTCAACAAATCGCAGTCTTTACTTTCTTCATACACATGTGATCATCTAAAATATTTAATATATGATATGTATCGTACCCAACTATATATATATATATATATATACATAGTTCTTTACTTGATTTCAAGTATTTTCAAGTTATTTTATCAAATTTTTTTAGAAAAATCCTAAATAAAAGATAATTATCAAAAAGGATTATGAACCCTGAAAATCATAATTGATCATTAATTTTTCTTCATATGATAGAAAATACATTTATTTGATTGATGAAACAACAAGATGAGAAAAACACCAAATCAAGAAGTTATCACTATTTTTTTTTTGTCAAAAATGTATAGTAAACATTGCTGGAATTTGCGTCTACGTCGGTGGAGATGCTTTAGAACTGATGGTTGTCTTCCATCCAAGGAAAACATGTTTGCTCACTGAGTTTCAACATTTTTTCAACGAATTTTTGTTTTTCATTATTGTTTTGATTCAGATAGAAAAATTTATCCTGATATATAATTCGAATAAAATATTGTTGATGATATTTTTTAATGTTTTAAGATATATGGATGTTGATCACAAGCATTAAACTAATTCATAACCGGCATATATAACTCTTGGTCACCACTTGTTTGGGGAGTACTTGCAAGAGCACTATCATATTCTAGTCTCTGCTTTGATGAAATTACAGGCTGAAGCTCACTGGTTACTTGTGGGGGAGATAGAGCTTGTAACATTCAGATTATTGCTTCCAAGAAAACTAACATGTTCTGGTCCTTGGTTTGACGAGATAATGGAGGGCAAGTCGTTGATTGGTTGAGTAGAGTTCATAAGGAAGAGGAACCTGCTTCAGCCGTAGCCGATGGTGCCATGGCCGAATTCATAATGGTTGGTACCATGTTCATTGAGGAAGATTCACCGATTTCCAGATGAGGATTGTTTAAGGTTATATTTTTATGATAAAAAATTTTCTTGACATATTGATGAATTAAATTATCTAAGGCAGGATGATCATCATCGTTCAAACTTAAAGCTCCCATGTTCCCACTAAGACACCCGAACATAGCTCCCTCATGTAATCCTCCTTGTTTTCCTCTGCCAATTTTTGACTCTTCTTCGTGACTTTTGTGATTTCCTTATTAAGAAATTCTTCGTGGTTCACTGATCTACATGTCTTTTGCTTCTCTGTCAACATTTCAAACTTTATTAATACATTCTTCACCCCTGAGTCTGATCATCAAACCTCTTGATTTGAGTTGAATTCATTATAGATGACCGCACACGCATCAAAATCACAAATACGCTTGATCTCATCGAGTTTTTTCATCAATCTTTCATTTATATAGTTGAAAGCTTCTTTTCTCACTGTGTCATTGGAAATGTAAGTTATTTCGTACTTCTTCTTCCGCATGACGATAGTAAAAGTGAACGATTTTTTTTTTCTGTTGTTTTTTTTTTTTTTTGAACTTGTGATATTTTTCTTTTGTATGGTTTATTTGTATTATTTTTTTTACTGATAAAACATATGATTATATGGTACTGAAAGGGTCTACATGATATGTTCTCACTTTGCTGGCTACCTTAAAAAGAACTCTTAAAAATTAAATATATATATATATATATGCATGAATAATTATATGAATTAGCTAATAATTACTCATTCTATAAGATAACTATGAATTAATTGGTGTGACAACTAGTATTATTTCTGTTTATTCTCACTATATAAGAAAATATATATTATTTGTAAAAAGTAACTTTGTAAATATGATGTAGAATTATCTTTTATGGTTTTTAAGGTTTTCATTCTTTTTTTTATTATAAATAATTATGATATTTTTGGGGTTAAAATACGCTCAAATTCAAATGACAGATTTGACCCTAAATTTATCTTGCAGTTTTTTGCTTAGACTCTCTTTTTGTCATGAAATCTTTGATTAAAAGAAAATGAGCTATTTAACTGGAGTTTTTCCTCTTTTTGATGGTGAAAGTATCAATTTAAATAGTATTTTATGAGATGTTCATAACATATTTCAGTTTTAACATATTTTTAGACATGTTAACTTCTTTTTTAGCACCATTAAAGTAAATATGAATTCTAATTTTTGAAGTTTAAGGTTACAATAAAAGTTATGGGTTTGGTGGAATACAAAGGACGAATGAATTCAAGTATTTACAAATTGGTTATATCGCTTGAATAAGAGGATATTTCTTTTAACATGCATAATCTTGGCTTTTAAAAATTACACATGAGGTTAAATATCTTTCTTTTTCATGTTACATTTAGCCCAACATATGGCAAATTAAAATATGATGATTGTCTGCATTTACTCGAACATGCATATTAGTAATTACTCTGGAACTTCTGTTATAACAGCATTCTTAATTCTAAGACCCCACAATATTACTATCTATTATGTTGTATCGTCTATTATAAGTCCAATAGGGAAACCATTGGAAATCCTTACTACATACACATATAGTTACACGTTTTAATTTTATAATATAGAAAACCTTTTTTTGAATACATCTTTCTAAGTTTGAAGTACTATCTACAACGACTATCCTAATATGTTTATGAACCAAAGTATGAAATAATAGTGCATTGTTTTGGTAGAGAAAGTGATAGTAATTCTATTCATGTCTTAAAAATGTCTTTACCATCCATATATAGAAAGCGCAGTGATGATGTCTAATTTATGTTTTGAAATAATTATAACTTAGTTAATAAAATTAATGGAATTAGTACTTGTTTTGGTTGGAGTAAAAACTCTAATTTGGTGTTTTGTAATATTATTGAGGTAGTTAGTAAACATAAGTAAAATTACTATTTACTTCTTTTGGAATATAAACACATATGTTATCTTTTTGTCCTTTTTATATGAAATAATGATAATAGAAAACAAGTTTTGTTTAGTGAGAATGTTTGTCACTGATCTCGCGCCATCACGAAAAAAGAGGGTTAATAATTAATCTAATCTCATATGGACTAAGAATGTTAAACAAGCTCTAAAAAATGAGCATGTCGTGATTTAGGAGAAATAATAATTTCAATAAACCGAAGTCCTAATCTATTCTTTTTCCATGCACAAGTGATTATCTAAAGGTATATAAATATATAATATATGCTAAATATCTTAGCCAATTCTATATTTGGTTGTTTACTTTATTTCATAGTGTTTTCATGTTATTTGCCATAATTTTTCTTTAAAAACCCTAAACAAAAGACAAATATCATATAATATTTTGGATCATAAATGTCATAATTGAATTGTAATTTCTCTTTACATGATGGAGAATACATTAATTTGATTGATATAATAATATGACAAGAAAATTATCAAATCAAATATTTATAATCACAGATATTAAATGTTTTTTTGTCAAAACAAGGTAAACTAAACATTGTCGGCCGGCATTTGCATCTGCGTCGACGGAGATGCTATAGAACTGATGGTTGTTTCCATCCAAGGAAAACCTGTCTGTTCACCGAGTTTCAACATTTCTTGAACAAACTCTTGTTGCTCATTTTGGTTTTGATTCAGGTAGTAAAATTTATTCTGATACATAATCGAATAACATATTTTTGATGATATTTGTTATGGTATAAAATATATGGATATCGATTATAAGCACCAACCTGATTCATAACGGGAATATATACATCCTGGTCATCACTTGTTTAGAGAATACTTGGAAGAACAATATCAGGTTCTGGTCTCTGGTTTGAAGAGATTAGAGGCTGCCACTCGCTGGTTACTTGTGGGGAGATGAAGCTTGGAATATTCAGATAATTGCTTCCAAAAGAACTAATATGTTCTGGACCCCAGTTTGACGAGATAATAGAGGACAACATGTTAGTTGGTTGAGAAGAGTTCATAAAGGAAGAGGAACCTGCTTCAGCCATAGCTGGTGGTGACATGGCCGCATTCATAGTTGTTGGTGTCATGTTCATTAAGAAAGATTCACCGATTTCAAGATTAGAATTTTTTAAGGTTACGATTTTATGATGAATAAGTTTCTTAACATATTGATTAATGAAATTACTTATGTCAGGATGATCATTATCGTTCAAACTCAAATCTTCCATATTTCCAGTAAGACACCCGGACATGAGCTCCATCATGTAACCATCCTTATTTTCCTCAGCTAATTTTTGACTCTTATCCCTGAAGTTTTCAATTTCCTTATTGAGAAATTCTTCATAGTTCACTGAAGTACATGTTTTTTCCCTCTCTCTCAACATTTTAAACTTCCTTAATAAGTTTTTAACCCCTGAGTCTGATGGCCAAACCTCTGGATATGAGTTGAATTCAGTGAATATGACCGCACACGCATTAACCTAGCAAAGACCCAAGAACTCATCGAGATTTTTCATCAATTTTTTTTTTTTTTTTTAACTTGTGATTTTTTTTCTTTTTTTATGGTTTATTATATTATGTTTTGTCTATAGTAAAACAAATATTTATATGGTAGTGATAGGACCCACATGATATATTGTTACTTTGCTGAACTAACTTAACAAGAAATATTAAGTATTAAATTAATATGTATTTTTGAGTAATTAGATTTATTAGCAAATGCTTAATCATAGTATAAGATAACTATTAATTCATTGGTGTGATAACAAGTGTTATTTGTGTTTATGTTTACCTTATAAGGCTATGTACATTATTTGTCAAAATGTCACTTTGCAAATATGATGTAAATTTATCTTTTATGGTTTTTGAGGTTTTCATTCTTTTTTTTTTTTTTTTTAAAAAATATTTTTTAAAAGATTCTCAAATAAAAATAAAAATAAATGGTTTGAACTTAAATTTATCATGTAGTTTTTCTCTTAAGACTCTCTCTTTGTTATAAAGCGTTTTGACTTAAAAGAAAATAAGATTTTTAACTAGAGTTTTTGTTTGAATTCAAGAGTAATTGTTTATAAGATCAAATTAAGAATAAGAAAATCTAAGATCCATCAAATTGATTATATGGAAAAGAGAAGAAGCTGAATAGTTCTCTCAAATCTTATTAATGAGATATTTATTTTACAAACAAAAGCATATATAAGTTAAAGACATATATATATATATATATATATATATATATATATATAAAGTAACATTTTCTCACTTCTGGTGCAACCATGTCATCCGCCAACTCAGCACTTTCCCTAGAAAAAAGAGAGGCAATTAACGTTATAGGTAAAATAAATGCCATCACTGAGAGAGAGGATGTGAAAGCTAGGTCAAAATAACCATCGCGGCTAATAGAGGAATTAGCTAAAGAAACAAACAACTAAAACTTATGGGGAGAGTAAATACAGAGGAAAACAGTTAAGTAGATCTATATTGACAAATAAGGCTCAACCCTAAATTTAAATTTGGAAAACAACAACCAAGAACAAAGTAAAAAAAACCACAAAAAAACATATAAGTAGAAAGATACTTGCACAAAAAAAAAAAAAATCGTATAAACCAAAATAATAAAAAAACTACATATCAACTATGTAAAATCTCCCGCACATAGCGCAGACCACCCACTAGTAATTTCATAAAGAGAGAGTTATATTATGACACACTTTTTGAGTTTATATTATAAATAAAGACACTTTAATGTTAAAAAGATATTTATGGGTTGTAAAATGTCAAATTTGCCCAAAAAGCAAAATATATCAATTTTTTTTGCTTTTTTTTTGTATTTATTTTTCTCTTTCTTTTATATTTATTTTTCTCTTTCTTTTGTATTTACTTTTCTCTTTGTTCCCACATCTTTTTTTTTATATAGTAAACGTATATTTTATTCTTTTCCCTTTCTCTTTTGCTTTGATATTTTTTATTTTTTTGAAAAATATAAAATAAATTTTATTTTATAATACAAATAAGAATAATTTTTTCTATAATTTGATATCCATTTTTATATATTTTAGTTACTTATATATAAAATATTATAGACACAATTTTGTGGACACAAATTTTTTTTGGACATAACTTTGTAAATATCAAATCATATACATAATAATATGAAACTAAATCATGAAAATAACTAAAATATGTCTACATGAAAATGTGGATACCAAATCGTGGATATGAAAATGCAGATACTAGATGGTAAAGATAACTTAATTAAGTGTAATGTTTCCACATAGAAAAGTTTTTGTGTAGATGATAGTTAAATATGTGGACATTTCGGTGTGGATACTCTATCGTGGATACTCTATCATGGATACTCTATATGGATATGATGGTGTAGATTTTTGATCGTGAAGATAAGTAACATATGTAGACATGACGATAATATCAGATTATGGACATATTAGCTTCGATAGCAGATATTAGACATTATAACTTAGAGATACCAGATCGTATACATAATAACTTAAGTATTATGTCATGGACATGATAGCTTAGATAATATGATGACATAAATATTAAATTGTGGATATGGCGGTATGGACATAATAATGTAATTTTGTAGAATGTACATAAAATCAAAATCTTATAATAAACAATATATATGGCTAAAATAATTTTAGTCCAATTCTTAACTTATATGTGGATATGACGATGTGGATATCCGATCGTGGCTAAGAAAGTATGGATATCATATCATGAACATAACTTATATATATGGACACAACAGTGTGTATATTACATCGTAGATGTTGGTGTAAATACACGAATTGGTACATGAATGCCAATACCTATTAATAAATATGAGTTTGTAAGACTTAATTGACTATTGAATGGACAAATATAAATGGACATGATTGAATGGATGGACTCATCTTACATTCATATTCACAAGGTTTAACTTATAAGTATCTAAAATATATTAAAGTGGGTATCAAAATATAGAGAAAAAAATTGTAATTCATATCATGAAAAAAAAATATATTTTTGGTGTTTAAAAATGATAAAAATAATCAAATAAAAACATAAAGGAAGATGATAAAGTTAATAATAATTAAAAGAAAAAAAAAAGTGAAAAGAAAAAAAAGGAATGAATACATATGGAAAAAAAAGAAAAAAAAAGGTTGGTATAATAATTTTATAAAAAGAAGGGTAAATAAGTATTTTTATGTGCTAAATGACAATAAAAATTATCCTTATACACTAAAGTGTTTAAATATGTAATACATAACTCAATAAATGTGTATGAGTGTAATTTTCTCTTTCATAAACTAATAAGTGTATGTAATTTAATTTTTTTTTGCCAATAAAGGAGAAAGAAAAGAGGGAATTTGTTAAATAACAAAAAAAAAAAAATTAATTTTGATTAGTCTAAAGCAGAAATGCATACTAAGTGAAAGTCCATTTAGTCAAATCTTTGATTAAAATTTTATTAATGCTTCTATACATAGAGATTAGGGATTCATGTCCTAGAGATGGCGATTTACTATTATTTATGCAGATTAACGAAGAAAAAAGATTGCTTGAGTTCTTCAAATATGATGCAAATAAGGTTGTTAATATAGATCTTTATAAGGTAGTTCAATTTGATGAAATCGTCAGGCGTAAATTCTCATGAAATGGTAGATTTATTTGTTTATAAAATTATAGTTTATAATAAAATAATAAATCAATACGACACAAAAAAAAAATGTTGTAATTTCCTAAAAAACAACGATAAAGGCCATTTAGGAAAACCCAATACTAACCCAAGTATAAAACCAAGCCCAGTTTTACAAAATGGAACTTGAGCCCTGACCTGACCCCATTCCCATTGTATGTCCCACCAGACTTTTAGTCACGCTTTCACAGTCAATCAGTCCATGCCTTCGTCATCCGTTCGCCTTCCGTATCAGACACAGTCGCGAGATGAGACCATAACTTTTGTGTTGACTAAATTTTATTTATCCTTATTTTAGTTTGTTGACTAATTAATTAATAATCAATTTTGATTAGTTGAGAACAGAGATGTACAACTGGGTCACTAAAATTAAAAGAGAAACAAAACTCCCATTCTAAACTCGTGTCCTAACCCCTTTTACAAGATCATAGTACACTGCCCAGTGGCAGTGCAGGACGAAGAAAAGAAAGAGAATAATTATTTCTTTTGGCAACTGTGTTTCTTCTTCAAAAGTCCAAACTTTATTCTCTTTGAAGAATCTATCAACCAATCTTTCTCAGACCCTCCTTTCTCTCCGTCTTCATGTATTCCGAGCCTGAGAGAATGGAAGAAGATGAACCTCATGGAGAAGGAGGAGGAGGAGAAAGCAATTCCCTTAAGAGGAAATTCTCTGAAGTTGATAGAGATCAAACCTCCTCTTCTGCTATGGTGATCGACTCAAATGGGTATCTTCTGTCTTCCTCTCCTTGTACTTAATTTTGGGTTTTCTTCTGGAGGGTGTTGATTCACTAAAGTTCCTTCCTTTCATCTTGTGGGTCTGAGTTTTGCAGTAGTTATGAGTTGGAAGTGTACGAGGTTGCAAAGAACAGGAACATAATTGCTCTTTTAGAGACAGGAACTGATAAGTCAGGGATGATCAACATGATTATAAAAGCCATGGGAGCTTCTGATTCCGACAAAAGATTGATCATTTGCTTGGCACCAACTGTTAATCTTGTTAAACAGGTGAGTCCTCATTACTTGTGTTTGGTTGTGCAGTCTCATTTGATTCATGTATGTGAAAGAAATATTGCGTCTTTTGGGGTTTTGTATGGTTCTTCTGGATTTATTGTGTTTGACTCGACGGTATTGGTAAATGGAACACTATGTGAGCTCAGTTCCGATTGTTTTTTATGTTGTTATCTATGGATTTAGCATTGCTGTGAGATCAGAACAAATGTTAATCTGAAGGTTGAAGAGTACTTTGGAGCTAAAGGAGTTGATAAATGGACTTCCCAGCGCTGGGAAGATGAAGTGAGCAAGCACGATGTAAGTTTTTGCTTCTGCTTAGGTCTTTTTGGCTAGTTATATGCTAAGTTCTTGTTGTGGTTAGTAGAGCTGTGGCGGAATGTTCAATCCACTTTGACCGGCTCGTTATTGTATCTGATGATATAAACAAGACAGCTTCAATATCACAGGCTATTGCCTAAATCTTCTTTTTGGAATGGACGTTTGATTTTCTTTCTGGCAGCAGACTGTTTTTATATTTTGGAAGGTCTTTGAGGTTGACTCTTCCTTGTTTACCTGTTTCGTTAAGCCCATTCTGGTTTGGTTGTTCATTTTCTGCATAGAGTTTTGTTTTAACTTGTTTGTGACTACATTGATATCATTACAAGCTATCACATCCATTTTTTTTCTGTTGCCGAACGCAGTTGATCTGTTTACTACTGCAATGATATTATGTTTTTGTTTGTTCAGGTTCTGGTTATGACTCCTCAAATATTTTTGGAAGCTTTAAGAAGTTCATTCTTGAAATTGGAGATGGTATGCCTTCTAGTAATAGATGAATGCCATCGCACTACTGGCAATCATCCCTATGCAAGAATAATGAAGGTGTGTTTTCTCAGTAATGATAGAACCTATTAAATTTTCATTATTTTTTTTCCATAACCAGTAAAGAAATCTGTGTTTTCTTCCGGTTTGCATGAAGGAGTTCTATCACCAATCTACTGACAAACCGAAGATATTTGGATTGACTGCGTCAGCCGTCATTAGAAAAGGCATATGCTATTTTAAAACTTATTGTTTCCTCTGTATTTCAAACCAAAGATCTTGCTTTACGTAACTAGTTTGTTAATGTTCCTTATGTAACTGTGCAGAACAAGTATCAGCACTAGAGAGCCTCATGGACTCGCAGGTACTTTGTTTTTCTTTGTGTGTGTAAAAAATAAATATATACTGGTTCAAGAATTAATGTTAATGCATGCAAGGTTTACTTTCGAAATCCAGATATTTAATCCTGGAGGGAAGAAAGGGGAGGATAAGTTTGCTACAACAATAAAAGAAGGTCCAATATTTTTTGACCCACCACCTTTCTGTTGTTTGGAATTGAAAGAAAAGATGCAGACTTCGCACCTCAAGGTAAAATATATATATATGTTCACTGGGTATGAGCCAAAACATTGCTCTTACCTATCATCTTTTAGAGGGCTTGAAAAATGTTCTATCTTGTTCCACAGTTTGATGCTTCTCTGTTACGGTTTAAAGAAATGGAAAAAGGCAGTTGTCCCGACATGGAGAATAAGTATAAGACATATCAAAAGCGATTGTCCATTGACTATAGAGAGATTTTGCATTGTCTTGATAAACTTGGCCTGATTTGCGCACGTTTGGTATTGTTTCTATCACGTACTATCATTTCTGTTTCTGTTACCGGCACATGCTTGTGCTGAATTAATATTTTATTTTATCTCGCCTTCATTAAAGGCGGCTGAAGTCTGCTTGGAGAAAATCTCAGTTACGAAAGAGGAAAGTGAAACTTGTACAGAATGCTCAATGGTGTGCAAGCAGTTTCTTGAGGATATTTTATCAACACTGGGGGTGTATTTGCCGCAAGGTACTGTATTCAAAGCTCTATTTTGCTTTGAGGAGTCCACTTCTAGTCACATATTCAATCCTTTTTTTTCCACTGTGCCTCATTTGTGTGATTTAACAGAAGATAAGAATTCGGTAGATTTGCAGCAAGACAATCTCTCAGCAGTAAATTCAGGACTTGTCTCCCCAAAGTTACAAGAACTTTTCCATCTATTGGATTCATTTAGGTACCTTCAATTTTCTTTTTTCAATTCCCAAAATTGCAACAAAGTCTCCCTCTTCTCTGACGACTTTAGTTTGCTTGCAGAGGTGAAATACAAAAGCCCTGCCTTATTTTAGTTGAGAGAACTATAACTGCGGAAGTGATCGAAAGATTCGTGAAGAAACAAGCCTCTTTAGGTTACCTTAACGTCTTGTATTTAATCGGAAACAACGCCTCCACCCATGCACTGGCACAGAAAACGCAAGATTCATTTCATGTTGGCAAGGTTACATGTTCTTTATCACAGTCAGATACGATTCACATATTGAAAAAAAAGTGTATATTTTGTAATCTCTGAAAGCTTTTTTTAATGAATGCAGGTGAATATGTTATTTATCACTGATGTGGTTGAAGAGGGGTTTCAGGTGCCAGATTGCTCATGCATGGTATGTTTTGACCTGCCCAAAACAGTGTGTAGTTACTCGCAGTCTCAAGAACTGGCCAAACAGAGTAAATCTAAGTCTATTATGTTTCTTGAAAGGTAGGAGGCAATCTTGATTAACAAAAAAGTGTTTATAAAAATCCGGTTCCCTCTTTTGCATCTCAGCTTTTAATACTAAATTTTGTAGAGGGAACCCGAAACAAAGAGACCATCTGTATGACCTTATGCGAAGAGAAGTACCAATGCGAGATCAAGAAACTCCAAACCTAAAATTGTGTCCACCTCTAGTGACGAATGGCGAGGACGTGAAGGAGAATGGAGCCAGGGTTATTCCAGATTCTAGCACCACTGTCGATGATGAAGCAGCGCCAAATGAGCAGTCAGCGACTAAAAAGTTACGTCTACTAGAGGCGTTGGATATGAATCTGTTACCATGCAGCGCCAAACAGAAGGTCGCCTCTTCTAAAAGTAAATCATCTTCATCGGCTGCAGGTATGTGTCACACATCAACGGATGCATATTATAAGCTTTTCTTGATTTTCTTATTTATTTCTTTTCTTTTAAAAGGTTCAAAGAAGCGGAAGGAGTTGCATGGGACAACTCGTGCAAATGCATTGTCAGGAACCTGGGGAGATAATCTTGATGGCGCCGTCTTTCAGGCTTATAAGTTGGACTTCTCGAGTAATTTCTCTGGGGATACGTACTCGAGTTTCTCTCTTTTGATTGAGTCAACCCTTGCTGAGGATGTTGGTAACGTCGAGATGGGCCTTTACTTGGTCAGAAAGTATACGAAGGCTTCCGTTTCACCTTGTGGCCAGATACGTTTGAGTCACGAAGAGGTACCTTCCCACACTCTGATCCGTGGGATTTATACAGTTTCTTGTTTCATCTTTGGACTTACTGTCTTCTTCATCGTTTCTTGGGAAAACAACGCAGCTGGTCAAAGCAAAGTGTTTTCAGCAATTTTTCTTCAATGGCATGTTCGGAAAGTTGTTTGTTGGATCGACTTCATTGGGAACAAAGAGAGAATTTTTGCTTCAAACTGACACAAGCTCTCTCTGGCACCCTTCCTTTATGTTTCTACTGCTACCGGTCGAGACGAATGATCTAGTTTCGAGTGTGACGGTTGATTGGTCATCGATCAACTCCTGTGCCTCTGTAGTTGAGTTCTTGAAGAAAAATTCTCTTCTTGAACTTGAGGTTAGTGATGGAAGTCATAGCAACGCCTCATCCAGTGAGGAAGTTTCACTCGAGGATGAAAAGAAGGAAACGGAAACGAATCTGATTCACTTTGCCAACGCTTCGTCTGATGAAAATAGTCTCGAAGAAATTGTGGTCATTGCAATTCACACCGGAAGGATATACTCTATAGTTGAAGCTGTAAAAGATTCTTCTGCTATGAGCCCGTTTGAGGACGAGGCTTCATTAGAATATGCTACTTATGGAGAATATTTTAATAAAAAGTAAGTGATGTTCTTATCTATGGATGTTCTCTCAATTTCCTTCCGTAACTTATAAGGTCATTTCCCTTTCCTCAGGTATGGGATTGTATTGGCGCACCCGAACCAGCCATTGTTGAAGTTGAAGCAGAGTCACCATGCGCACAACCTCTTAGTCAACTTCAATGACGAAGGTAAGTTGAGTAATAAGAATTTCTCCAAACATGGATACATTTTGTATATTCTCTAGATATTGTAGGGTACAAGCTCTTAAGTGTTGTTTTCCAATGTAAATGGACAGTGATTGTGAAGCAGGATCACCATGCGGACAACCTTTCAGTCAACTTTAGCAAAGACGGTAAGTTGATTCGTGAGGATCTCTTTAACGCATGTATGTTCTCAGGATATTGTTTTGGACAAGCTCTTAAGATGTTGTTTCAAATGGTAAATGAACAGTGATTGTGAAGAAAGAAACAACGTCTGGTAATGTTAGAAAAAGAAAACCGAATATCTACGCTCATTTGCCTCCGGAGCTTTTGGTCAGAATTGACGTGCCACGTGCTGTGCTAAGATCAATCTACTTACTACCCTCAGTGATGCAACGCCTAGAGTCTCTTATGTTGGCCAGCCAACTAAGGGAAGAGATTGATTGTAGCATCGATAACTTCAGTGTATCGAGTGCATCGGTATGGTTTTCCACACTAATTTTATTTTAGAGATGAAACTAGATATCCGTAATTGTCAATTAACTCGTATTGATTCAATGAATCAGATTCTTGAAGCACTTACAACACTTACATGCCCTGAAGCGTTTTCCATGGAACGGTTGGAACTGCTTGGGGATTCAGTCTTAAAGTATGTTGTGAGCTGTTCTCTATTCCTTATGTATCCTGACAAAGACGAGGGACAACTTACGCGTGAGAGGCAATCGATTATTTCTAACTCAAATCTTCACCGCTTGGCAACAGACTGCAACCTACAGGTATTTTTTAATATATGTAAGTAATGTATTGTATCATTCGTAAAACTAAACATCTTTTGGTTTTATAGGGATACATAAGAAACGGCGCTTTTGAACCGCGTCGCTGGACCGCACCTGGTCAATGTTCTCTCTTTCCCGTTCCTTGCAAGTGTGGGGTTGATACTAGAGAAGTACCATTGGAGCCAAGATTCTTTACAGAGAACATGACTATAAAAATTGGAAAGTCTTGTGACATGGGTCATAGATGGACGGTTTCAAAATCTGTATCAGATTGCGCTGAGGCCCTGATTGGTGCCTATTATGTTAGCGGTGGATTGACTGCAGCTCTGCATATGATGAAATGGCTTGGCGTTGACGTTGAGTTTGACAGAGAACAAGTGAATGAAGCAATCAATAGAGCTTCTCTACGGTGTTACGTCCCTAAAGAGGATGAGCTCACGGAGTTGGAGAAAAAGATCCAACGTGAATTCTCTGCAAAGTTCCTTTTGAAAGAGGCTATCACACACTCTTCCGTTAAGGAATCCTATTCCTACGAGGTACGGCTTCATTGTTTCAACCCTGCATTATTTGGCTGAGTTATAACCAGCTTTTCTAGTCTCATGCTATCAACTTGTTCCTCAAACAGAGATTGGAGTTTCTTGGCGATTCTGTGCTGGATTTTCTAATTACCCGACATCTCTTTAACACCTACGAAAAGACCGGGCCTGGAGAGATGACCGATCTTCGTTCTGCATGTGTAAACAACGAAAATTTTGCGCAAGTTGCAGTGAAACATAATCTGCATACCCACCTTCAACGCTGTTCTACGGTTCTTGAGACTCAAATAAACGAGTATCTGATGTCCTTTTCAAAGCCAGATGCGACTGGTAGAACAATCCCTTCAATACAAGGCCCTAAGGTAACAACATACTTGCATGACCATTATAAAATCCTTGCCTGAGTGATGTCAGATAAACAAAGAGAGAAAATAGGTTGACATACTTGGTCTGTTTTGGTTTAGGCTCTTGGAGATGTGGTGGAGAGTATCGCTGGAGCATTGCTGATCGACACAAGGTTAGATCTTGATGAAGTGTGGACAGTCTTTGAGCCGTTGCTTTCTCCACTTGTAACGCCAGATAAACTTCAGCTTCCTCCATACCGAGAGCTCAGTGAGCTATGCGACTCTCTCGGATATTTCTTCCGTGCAGAATGCGCAAATGATGGTTTGAAGGCACAAGCCACGATCCAGTTGCAGCTAGACGATGTTCTTTTGACTGGAGTTGGATCGGAACAGACAAATAAACTGGCATTGGGAAAAGCAGCTTCACATCTACTTAAGCAACTTGAGGTATCTGTCCTGATGTTTCCACTTCTACTCTGCGATGTATTCATTTACAGAAACTTTCTTTGGTTCTTTCAGAAGAGAGGCATTTTACGTAAAACTTCGATCGGTGATACTCAAAGTTCCATGGATGTCAATCTTGCTTGGAACCATAGTGACAGAGAAACTCCGAGTTCAGATTCTATGGATTTGCATAGTACAGTGGTTCCAGGTAAGAGTACCTTCAGATTCTTCTTTTCTTCTTTACATCTTTGTAATGAAGAGTTCTGCATTTCATGGTTTAGTGGTTTTTCTTTTCAGTTATTGGACCTATAAACATGAAGAAAGGCGGGCCTCGTGGGACGCTACATGAGTTCTGCAAGAAGCATCTCTGGCCAACGCCTACGTTCGACACATCGGAAGAGAAATCCCGGTGAGTTCATCACTTGTGTCTCATTTTGGTTTGTCATAATATCTTTTTTGCTCTCCTTAGTCCAGACCAATATTGAACTGATACCATACTTGTGTGTGCAACAGAACTCCGTTTGAATTCACAGATGGCGATGAGAAGCGGACTAGCTTCAGCAGTTTCGTATCGACCATAACTCTAAGGATACCCAACCGTGAGGCTGTGATGTATGCGGGAGCAGCCAGGCCTGACAAGAAGGGTTCCTTCGACTCGGCTGTCGTTGAACTGCTCTATGAGCTCGAGCGCCGCAAGATCCTCACAATAAAAAAGTGAAAGTAACTGCGACTCTTAAGAAGTTAATACTTGTGATTTACATTTTCAGTGATAAAGAGCAGTTATTGCAACCACCGAAAGTCCCATATAATCTAATGTTTCTAGTTTGTCGACTAGATTTAGATTGATTTGTATCTGAATACTTCTAATCTATCTGATAAATAGTATGCCTTAGTGATAAGCTCGTACACGTTACTACAGTCGAAGCTACTAACACGTTTCAACATCTCGAAGCCTTTATTAAAATAAGAGAAAAATAAAACCTTATTTCTTCTCTTAACTCTTTCTTAGCTTTTGTTGCATTTTCTGTTTAACATTTTCTTATAAAAATGAAGATTATGTCATGTCAGTTAGAAAATCATATGGATATTTAGATCAGATTACTTTTCCTAAATAGAAATTTAATTTAAACAGTTAACCCCAACCGTTACAAATTTAATTGAAGCTACAAGACGAATATGACATTCATTAACTCACGAGAAGCATATATAGGAAGTACGACATATCTAAAAACAAACCTAACAGCTCTGTTTATCACGATAAACCTCTATGAACCACAGCAAACAACTCATGTAAGTTGTATGATCCCTACAAATACTGCACTGTGTTTACATAACGAAGTAAACTAATTGATGATGCGCACTATTGTGATACAGTAAACCAAAACATAGGCTCACAAGAAACAACTGGATGCAGTCCCAGAAAAAAGGGAAAACCGATTCTTGAGGAGAAAACTTACGCTCAAAACAGGGCTGAACAAAGGTCAATCATGACATAGCAGAGAAAAGGTACGTCCTAGCTCAATTACAAAAAAAAACATATTTGGTTCCCATCTGCTACACCGAAATACACTTTTCTCTCATGGCTTGCTCTACAAAACAGACTCTCCACTGGTGATAGGCCTCAAAACTGGAACCACTCCTCCTCTGCTCAATGCGTGCTGTGTAATCAGTCATTGGAAACTCGAAACCATCTCTTTTTCGAATTCTCTTATGCCGGTGAAGTATGGGAACATCTCACAAAAGGAATCATGAAAAACAGTTTCACAACTTCATGGACTGAGATCATCGATTTCATACTCCACGCTACAATGGATTATATTGAGGAATTTCTAATCAAGTACATTTTCCAGGCTGTGATTTATGGGATTTGGAGGGAAAGGAATCAAAGAAAGCATGGAGAACAACCCTCGCCACCATCTCGGCTGATCAAGACTCTCGATAAACTGATTGGTAATCGCCTTACTACGGCCAAATCTGCAGGAGACAAGCTTGAAGACAGCCTCATCTTCTGGTTCAGTGTTTCATCTTCTGTTTAAACTCATTACCTCTGTGTTTTATTTCAGAAACAAATAGCATGTAATATGTAGCAACGATTTTTTTTTGGTTTGAGATTTAACAATCATTCGAAAAAAAAGATGGGTGAGATAAATTGAAAAACAACGGCTGAATGATATCATTCTATCCAGGTTCTATCTGCTGTTTATTTTAAAATGCCTACATCATCATCATAACTACTACAAACAAACTTATACAGATGCTGGAATAATAATAAAGCTAAATAAATAGTTACTGCCAACAACATCACAAACTTGCCGAGACGAACAAAACAGAGAAAGTGTTGACGAATCCGAACTTACAGTCAACATCACCTTTGATTCAGATGATTTACTTATCAACAAAGACTATTTTCTAATCTATTCTATACTATATAAAAGTTGAAGCTATAAGCCATTGAACGCGTC
>OVBI01002396.1:0-20526 GCA_900406495.1 Sisymbrium altissimum | reverse complement strand
TTAAAATATTGGAAAAAGTGATGAAATATATGTATAAAAAAACAAACTCAATATTATAAATCAATATATATATATATATTAAGATGAATGATAAAAAAAAATAAACTAAATAAAAATTAAAAAATTAAAATATAATTAACTAATAACAACCAATAAAGATTAAATAATTGAATAAATTTTAAGAATATTGATAAAAAAAAAACTAAAAAAATTATAAGAAATTAAAATGATACATAATATAACGGTAATGAATAATATAATTATTCTTCTCTGAAGGAACTAATGGTATCAAAGCGTTGTCGGTTTTAGGACAGAGTCATAGATGCATGTGAAGTTGTCTAAACTGATTAAATGCTGAAAAATGCTAAGATAGAGCATTGCGGTTCTGTTAGGAGTGTTAATCCCGGAAAGGTTCGGGCTAAAATGCTAAGGAAGAGCATTTTGGTATATGTTGTGGGAACTGATCCGTGAGTGATCGAGTTAAAATTATACCGATACAGATTAATATAATTAATCAGTTTAGACAAATTCACATCCATACGTGATTCTGTCTTAGAACTGATGATGCGCTGATCCTTTTATCCATCAATCATTTGTACTTTAATTTTTGTCTTTATATTTTTAATGGTTTAATATAATTAACAAAGATAACTTAATAAAATTATAAAATATAAGATATAATCAATAAATAATCAAATATATATGTTATATATACGAAAAATTTAGAATTTTAAAACTATAAAATAAAAATATAATCACTATATAATTCAATATATAACTAATTATCAAAATAAAAATGAAAGATATTTAAAAATAGCAAAGAAATATAACATAATATAATATATGAAATTTAAGGTGTTGAAAAAAGAAGTGATGAAATATACATATAAAACAACAAACTCAAGATTATAAATCAATATATATATATATATTTTTTTTAAAAACTGCTATAATGTTGAGATTAGTATTAAAAAAAATTATTAAAAAAAAAGAGTTAAAATGAATGATAAAAAAAAAAGAAACTAACTGATAACAACCAATAAAGATTCAAAAACAATTGAATAAATTTTTAAAATATTTACCAAAAAAAATTTAAAAAAATTATAAAATAATAATCATGCGCGTTGCGCGGATTCTCACCTAGTTCAAGTAAAATATGCCATCTTGGCATTATTTCTTTTGCTTTCCAAATTTTACCAGGAAAGACCATTATATCCATTGCATGTTTTGGAATATCAACGCGATACCAATTAGTGCGTATTCGTGTTCTTGATAATAATATAGACTTTAAATTATTTCCGCTTTAACTCCATATATCTTTATGTCCGTTGAAGGCTTTTTTTCCAACTTATTGTAGCCTTACCATATAAAATCGAGCTATATAAAAGGGAAGAAAAGAATGAGAAGGATAAACTCTTAATCCAGATAGTCAACACTACTAAACTAGACGCTCTCACCAAACTCTAACACTAATCATTTCTTTCGTTTATTTGTTCAGCGACCTCAATCAAAACTTTCATTCATAATCATCAAATAAAAAGTATTATTCAACACTTCTTTTTCAAAGCATCAACAAAAACTTTGGTTAGAACCGTATTCTTTAAATTGCCAGACAAATCCTTTTTTTATCTCTTTTTATTTACAAATTTTGATAGTTATTTACTTAACATATGTTTGTTATTGACCCTGATTTAAAGTTTATCATCTATCTTACAATGAAATTCAGTTTGAAATGAAAAAAGAAATATCATTTTGAGGTGACATATTAAGATTCCACATCAAAAATTTAGAAGACTTAAATCGTTTGTACTTGGGCATAATTAATTCATTCACTGTTAAGTTGACTTTGAGTTGGGAATTCATCAAACTTAACACATTATCATATTGAGACACATTGTCTCAATATTTGATGTGTTATCACAAAGGACAAAGACTTAAGTTTTCCTCACGTGGTAATACTTAAGTTTCAATATACTAGTTGATGTATACTAGACTACTAGTTGGTACTACATTATATTTACTTATTTTTAATTCGTTTAAAGATTAAAACCAATGAGACAGGTACTTGGTACCTAATTTACATGACCTTTTAGAATCCCCAAAGGTTATCTGCTATTGATATATTTTTGCAAAGTCAATGGATGGAAATTAATTTATCGTACCAATATAAATACGGAGATCATGATGATCGAACTGAATCATTAATCAAGTGAATAAACAAAGAAATCAGCATGGAAGACCCGAAGATGAAGCTCCACTGTGGCTTTCTTTTTCCTAATTTGGCAGCTATGTTTGGTCTCCATGAAAAAGGGCTTGACTTCGAACTTATCTTCGTAGATTGGGTTGCTGGTGAATCCAAAACCAAAACTTTTCTCTCCAATCTCAACGTACAACTCTCCAAACTCTTGACAACATATCTTTTTATAATCTACCATTTACTAAATATATTTTTGTTTGTATGACTATCTTTCTTTCAGCCATTCGGTCAAGTCCCGGTTCTTGAAGATGGGGATCTTAAACTTTTTGGTATGAACTATCTATGTCTTTATATATCCCACAACTTCATTTATATTTTGGATTTATAGTGGGTCATTAGTTGAATGACTCATTTTGAAGATAGATGGATCATGGTCCGGATCTTTCTGTGATTTTAATCATAATAAAACACTATGTATGCTTTAAATAGCAAAAACTTATTCATCTTTTATGGAGGTTAATATATATATATATATATATATATATATATATATATATATATATATTTATCTTGTTTTGATTAATTTGTGTATAGAATCAAAGGCGATCACACGATACCTAGCAGAACAATACAAAGACGTTGGAACAGACCTATTACCAAGTGACCCAAAAATGAGAGCTAGCGTGTGGATGTGGATGGAAATAGATACAAATCAGTTTCTTCCTGTGGCATTGACTCTCATCAAAGAACTGATCCTAAAACCATACCAAGGTTTAGCCACAGACTTTACATCAGTTCAAGAAAACAAAGACAAGTTATCAGAAATCCTAAACATCTACGAGACTCGTTTAGGCGAGTCTGGTTACTTAGCCGGAGAAAACTTCACTTTAGCGGATCTTCATCATCTTCCACCGATTCACTACTTGTTGAAAACGGAAGAAGAGGAAGTGAAAAACTTGATCTATTCACGTCCCAATGTAGCCGCATGGGTTGAGAAGATGAGGTCGAGACCCGCGTGGCTAAAAACAGTCCTCAAAGGCGATCACATCATTGACTTGATGAAGCAACGTCGTTTGCCTATACGTTTAGATTCGTTATGTCACGAGTTAACCGTTGTGGCTCAGAAAACTGCGATTGTGACTGGAAACAACTAAGTAACAGTGAGACCTCATGGTCCATATTTATATGCTCGATTATGTGTCTTTCTTTTCACCCAAAAGTATCATCATGTCGTTATGTGTTTGTAGTAAAAATAATAATTCACCTTGTGATTTTTTTTTTGTTGTAATTTTCTCTTATGGTTATGTTAAATTTGAAAAGTATGTAACTTTTATAAAATATAGTGTTTTGAATGGCTTGTTAATTCATCACCATTCACAAGTTTTAATATTTAGTAATAAAGGGGAGAGCACCCCAAAAAAAAAAATGTCCATAACATAAATATGATGAAGAGGAATACAAATTGCAGTGAATAGTCCAAACTAAACAAAAAAAGAATTAACAGATTAATTTGCTAGCAAAATCTAAACAACTTTCTTTATCCGCAAATAAATGAAACAGATTAATCTACAATAGTGACAGAGTGAAAGTATTAAATTTCTTCCCATAATGATGAAAATTTGTTGGTGTAAAAATCAAAACTAAACGTAAACGAAACACGAATTTCAGAAAAGAACAATAACATTTATTGTAAATATTGAGTATCTTTGATTATCCTTTTTGGACTTGAGTCTGAATTGACTGAATCTATGAAGAAGTTGAAGAAACAAAATTCTAGGAACAAAATGAGAGTCCACAGAAATGTTCATCTGTGGTGGCCACGTCACTCCCAAAGCGTTAAGACTTCAGACCAGTGTTACTACTGTGCACCCGCACACATGAGATAACCCCATCGAAAAACCCCCAAAACGAACCGTTGAGAAAAAAAAAGAAGGTGATAATCACGGACCGTTCGTAACGGCTACTTCCCCATTTGTATATTTCCCCCAAAAAATCAAAAAAGAGAAAAAAGTCACCAAAAAACCTCTTTCATTCTCTTCTCTCGAATCGAATCGACATATTTGCTTTCGCTTCTGTAAATCTTTCCTTCGTTGAAACTTTGATACAAACAATCTTGAAGAAATGATTAAAGCCGCGATGGATCTCGGTTGCTTGGATTTAGGTTGTCTCTCAGCCTCTGACAAGAGAAGCGGCGGCCTCGGAGTTGCCGATCCTCTTGAGTTTTCGTCTTCCGCTTCCAAATCTGGGCAGGTAACTTTCACAGTGTTTCGATTCTACCGTTAAGTGTTTCTCGTTACCATCGGATTGAAGTTTTTAGGGTTTCGTAATTTAGGCTTATGGTATGTAGTTGAATCCGGATTTAGGTTTTTGGTTGTTCTAATTATACAGAATAAATCACCGAGAGAGACATCAGCACTTAGAAAATCACAATCAAAGAGGTCTCTGCAACGTAAAACCTCACCTCTTGGCTGGTTCCCTCGCAGAAAAGGAGATTCTTACTTGAATAGGAAAATTAAGAAGCTACAGGTATACAATTTCATATTCTTAAGTTATTGATTTGGTACCAACAACACTATTGTCTGTTCTGGAATATTGAACTTGTGTGTGTATGTATAGGAGGTTGGTGGAATGAACCAGACTCTTGATGAGACTCTTGGCGACTCAAATCCACACTACTGCAAAATCGTAAGAGAACAAATGGCTGTCAAAGAGGCTGCAGGTAAAGCCATGGAGCTCCGTAAGGCTGCTCTTGTTGAAGCATCTTGGTGTAGAATACTTCGAGCTGCTAGGTAATTTTTAAGGTTTTAGCATCCAGGAATGATTATTTTTGTGGTACCTCTCTCTAACTTCCTTAACTATAGTTCTTTCTCCTGATTGATAGGATCCCGAGTTTAGAAGCAGAAACTTTGATGGAGAATAAGGAAAAAGCTGCCGTGGAAGCTTTTGAAGCTGCGTCTGCTTTGGGAGTGGTAATGCATGATAAACCAAATAGCTCAAGGAAGCAATATCGGATCAAAACATCAGGAACACATGGAGGAGGATCTCCTACTCATACCGTTACAGCGTCTTTTGAAACCGCGTTTGATGTCGATAAAGAAGTAGCAGCTGCTGTTAAAACTGCGTTTGCTAAGCTTGCAAATTGTCCTTCTCTCAGTAAAGCTGAGATTAAAGATCTTCTGAGGAAAATTAGCGAGAATCCTGATCAGCGTGAGAATCATGAAATCACTGATATGTCGTCAGAATGCGACACCGAGTCCGAGTCTGAACTCGGAAATATACACAAGGTTGATGAAGAAGTGGCTGAATTTGAGGAGACTTCATCTTTCAAAACGAGACAGCTAAAGGTCAAGAGGCGGCAGTCGTTTGGGAAGTTTAGCAGGGAAAAACTAGTGGATATGATGCTTGAGAGGCTTCAGGGCTTACAAGAAGATCAACTCTCAAGTCTTGCCTCCATAGTTGCAACTTGTGGTTTAAGTGAGGCCTTGGCTGAAGTTGGTAACCAGAGGCTGCAAACCACAAACATCGAACCAACTGTTTCAGATCATGGGAATTCTTCTTCAACGGATACAAGATCGAGAAGAGATTCTAAATTTGGGTCTTTCCATGGAGGAAAAACTATGAGTGGAAACGAGTCACAGGTTCCGAGTTTGGACAAGTATCTAGTCAAACATATGACTAAACTTGAAAGAGAAGTCTATGAAGCCAAAAAGGCTCCAAAAGATGTATCTGACAAAGGCAGAAAGGTTCCTCAAGGCGTTGCAAGTGATACTGTTCCAGATTTAGGAAGCATCCTTGTGAAACATTCTTCAAGGCTTGAGAAGGAGATCGAAGAAGCCAAGAAGAACTCCGGAGCAAATCCTAGGTTGTACCAAAAGAACTCGAGCAGAAACAAAACGCCGTTGGATCCTACCCCAAACTTGGAAAGTTTGCTAGTGAAAAAGCATGCTTCCAAGCTAGAGAAAGAAGTCCAAGAAGCAAACAAGAGAAACAAAGAAGATCTTGAAGCAAGAAAATTGAAAACAGTTGCGAAAAGCACTTGTTTGTTGACAGAAGAACTGGGAAAAGAAAACATGGACTTGAACAAGAAAGCGGAGGGGCAAGAAGAAAGCCTAGACAAGATCTTGGTCAAGCCAGTGCATAGGTTGGAAAGAGAAAAAGTTGCATCAGAAGCAGTTTACGGAAATCGAAAGATCCAACAGAGAAAACAAGCAGAAAAAAGCGAGTCAGATTATGAGAGTTTGGACAAAATTCTGGTGAAACGTGTTCCAAATCTAGGGAAGGAGAAGCTGAGGTTCAAAGCTGGAGTAGAAGAGAAGGAAAACCCAAAGAACAATAATGAAGAAGTAAGCTTGAACCAAACACTGGAAAAACATAACCAGGAACCTGAAAGCGTGAAGATGGCAACAGATAAACACTTGGGAGAAGAGACAAAACCGGTTCTAACCAGACGACAGAAGAGGGATAGAGAAATACAAGAAACTTGGGGTGGTTTAGGTCTTGGGGAGTCAAAGAACAATAACCAGAAGAGACCTGAAAGCAAGGAAACAGAAGCTACGGAGAATTTGAGAGAAGCGACAAGATCAGTTCTAACCAGGCGACAAGCAAGGGACAAAGAAATGCTGGAAGCTTGGGGTGGTTTAGGACTTGGTGACTCAAGCTTGTACCAAACAGTTAATAATAATAAGCATAAAAGGAAACCTGAAAGCGACAAGACAGGGACAGAAACACCACAGTTAACTAGAAGACAAGCAAGAGACAGAGAAATGCAAGAAGCTTGGGGTGGTTTAGACCTTGGGAACGCTGTTCGCCCGAGTCTGTCAAAACTTGAAAGAGAGAAGGTTCGTAATTTCCTTTCTTTTTTTGCAAATTTACAGAACAGGTTTTCTTTTTCTATTAGCAACGTAATCAATTGAGCTGCTTTTGGTTGTTTTTGTTCTCTCATTTGCAGGCTGCGTGGATTAAAGCCGAGGAAGAAGAAAGGAGTCGAGGAAACTTATTGCATTAAACTCAATGGAACAGACAGATGTTTGATAATAAATGGACAAATCTAAAGAACAATGGTAACAAAAAAAGTCTTTGTCCATTGTTCAGATACGGATCTTAACTAGTTCCAAGAAATATTGTGTAAGTTTCAATTGGTAACACTGGAACCGTGGAACGTTGGCAATTTGTGGAATATAAAATAAAATGTCTTTTGATTGCGACCGACCAATTTACATCAATTGTGCTGAATAAGCCGATAAACCCTAACCTAATAGCATAATAACAAATAATATTAAAAATCCTCTCTCAGCCATCATGTTCAGAGCCACCATCATCATCATCAGTATAGTTATAATATTCATAATAATTTATAGATTCGTAATCACTAACGTATACAACTTCAACCAAATCTCTGAGTTCGTTCTTGGAATTCTTCCAGTTCCAAAGACAGTCGCATATCGTAAGTAACTTGCCCTCCACCTCCAAAGTCAGAATACCACTCCGGCGAACTCCACCCGCAATATATCGTCGTAATTTGAGTGAAAAACCTTCCGCCTTCCAAAGGAAAAACGTAGACTTGTCGCCAGAAATCTCAAAGTCATACCCAATTAGGGCCGTGCTTAGGCATAAAAGAACATATGACTTCAAATATCAAAGATTTTTATCTTATATTGAATATTAATAAAACCATAATTTTACCAAAAAATAAATAAATAAAATCATAATATTTAAATCTCCATGAAAATAATCTTTTATTTGTCTTCTATTTTTTTTTTCGTTATTTGTCTTCTATTTGTAAGTTAATTAACTCAATAAACGTATTAACACTGTTTTCTTACAATTTAGTTTTGTTTAATATGCGATTTCATTTTTTTATTGTATTTTTTATACAAAAAGAAAGTAACGGTCTCCAAGACAATTGTATCGTCTCTCTCGTAACGTTGTCTTTTTCCTCGTGAGAAACAAAAAAAAAAAAGAAAATGGGTGAGAATCCATGGCAGCCTCTTCTCCAGACCTTCGAGAAACTATCGAATTGCGTCCAAACCCATCTCTCTAATTTCATCGGCATCAAAAATACTCCTCGTTCGTCATCCACAATTCAAAACCCAATCTCCTTAGACTCTTCCCCACCATTCACAACCAACAGTTCTAACCCTCAGAAACTTCCTCTCAAGGTATAAATCTTTTCCTAAAACCAAATTCAGCTTCAATTAGTTTTCGGTTTTTTATTTTTATTTTATTTTACGTTCTTTAATACATTCATTCACCTGCTTATGATCACCACCAAGTGTTCGATGAAATTCCCCAATGAACCATTTCTACCTTTTCTGGGTCTCTTGTTGAACTTGAAATTGTGTAATTATGCGAACCCATCTTCATTTCACTGCAGTAGATTTTGTTGATATGAATACGTGTAACCTTTACAGTTTACACCAAACTTACTCCATGTTCTTTCAGGACAAGTCCACAGGTCCTGTGACTAAAGAAGATCTCGGGAGGGCTACTTGGACATTTCTGCACACTCTTGCTGCGCAGGTTGACTTTTCTTTAACTTTTCTCGATTTCACACGTGACTATCTTTCTATACATTGTAACTATACTTATTATCCACTTACATTCCTTGATAAATGAGAGATTTAAGAAGGGTCTTTTTGGTATCGGTTGTTTCGTTGGAATCCTTTGAGATTGCTCTTTGAGTCGCTTTGAATTGCTCTCTGTTCAATGGTATACAGAGTGAAATAAAGAGTTCTGGTTCACTTTTTTCATTCTTATACGTATATTTTATCACATTTTGATGAGACTTCTAGCAGTTTATAAGTAGATGTTTGTGAATTGGTTAAACTCAGGTATGTATATTCTGAATGTTTCTTTCTTTGTTTCTCATCAGTATCCGGAAAAACCAACAAGGCAGCAAAAGAAGGATGTTAAAGAACTGGTACAACTTTTCCTGCCCTAGTCTATTATCGTGATTAATTTATTATAGACATCAGTTTATTAGATCAAGTTGAAATTGGTACTAAGGCTAGAACTTTCAGCTTGGAAATCCTAAAATATCCCAAGGCTCAGCCTTTTCGACCAGTTATTCTCAAGAACCTGCAGTCCCAAGTGTACTTCATGTGAAAACTTATAATGAACATTTTTTTTTCGGTGTAGATGGCGATACTTTCTCGAATGTACCCTTGTAGAGAATGCGCGGATCACTTCAAAGAAATCCTAAGGTAAACTTATCTTGCAGGTCATTGTATCTTTACTGTAATTGATTTTGATCACTCGTCCTCTCTTGGTTTGGTTCATGATAGATCGAATCCCGCGCAAGCTGGATCTCAGGAGGAATTCTCACAGTGGCTTTGCCATGTACACAACACCGTAAATAGAAGGTATAAACTGGAAGAAGAGTAATGTTAGTGTAGCGAGGTTATTAAGGGTTCTTTAAGAGCACATCTCAAATTTATGGGGAATAGTTCGAAAAGAGTAGAAAATTTGTAAGGGTGTGAAATGAAAGAATTGAGAACTTCTGATCCATGTGTGCAATTGTAAATTCTTTTTGCAGTTTGGGAAAATTGGTGTTCCCTTGCGAGAGAGTTGATGCAAGATGGGGCAAGTTAGAGTGCGAGCAGAAAAGTTGTGATCTTCATGGAACTTCTATGGACTTCTAGACATTATATTTTACGAATTTACATTTATTAACTAACTACTTTTTTGTATGGAAACATTATTCCAACAAAGTAAAATTATATCGATCCTTTTCTAGAAAGTTGAAGCAAAGAAAGACTCATAAAATAAAAGAGAAAAAAAGGTTGTTGATAGATCATTGATGGACTCGACTGATAACTGATAGTGGTAATTGATAGATTTTCTTATAATTATTAGTTAATTAATAGAAAAGCACAAAAATGTCGATTACTCTAAATCTAATTAACGGATTAAAATAAATGGTTAGGGCAAGTTGATGTTGTTAAGTTTATGTAAAAAAAAATCTGTTCACACAGATGATAAAAAGTTCGAACGAGGAGTACATGTACATAACATATAGGTCGTGCTCAAATAGCTTCCTTTGTCTATTTTTTCCTGCCTTCCATACTTTTTTCTGTAATTTGTGAAACGTTACCTCTAAGAAACTCGGGAACAACCAAAAATCAAGTACTTAAATCACATCTTGGTTTGATTCAAGGGCACGCATAATTAGATAACTACACTAAATAATTACTTAATAATGGTAAATAATTTTATAATAGTTTACACCAACTCTCCATGTGTATCATGTTTTGTGCAAACCCCATATTTCAAATAATCGAGTAATATTGAATTTTGAGCGGCAGATAGTCTCAAGAACTATGCTTGTAATTAAATACAGAGAATATTCTATTTGGGGATTAACTAAAATTTGTATTTCTCCATTACACTTGTTACAGAAGCTACTTGTTGGAGACTATCTGAAATATAGTGGGATTTTCTACATAGTGAATATAATTATTACAGAAACCAATACATATAATTTATTAATAAAAGGAAAATCTTTGTCAGAAGAGGTGCAAATCCTTGAAAAATTGGTAGGCATGCGAAAAACTTTGTGCGCAAGTTATTGTATTAATGGATCAAATGGATCAAATACAAGTTCACGTTACTTTTACATGCAATCTCAAAAACTATACTGAGAGGAACAGAAAGGGAAGAATATATACGATACATACACAGTGATAATGTAAGAAAAAAAGCTTTTGAATGAGAATGTGTTGGGATTAAGTGGAAAGGATGCTCTAAGTCTGGAAAGTACAAAGGTGACAGTATTAAATTAATAATTATTATTAATTATTCGTCAAAAGGGGTTTTGAAATTTTATATTACTTTCAAAGTTGGCTAGCTAATATTGGTCTCTCGAGTGAATAAACAAATATGATTAGTCAATAATCTATGAAGTATGCTTCAAGTCACATGATCAAAGAAACTTCGCTGATAAACAAATATTAATCCATAAACGATTTTAAATAGCCCTTATATATAGTAATGTATATGGGGTCTTCTTACAAGCATACTAATAAAACACCTACTACAATACATGCGTGTAGTTATATACTAGACCTAACGTTTAAATTGTATATACATCTTTTAATGCCTTTTTTGGGGGGTATATATTTCTTTTTTTTTTTGTCGTCTATACATTTCTATTTTTGTTTGTCAAAACAAGTACTATCATTTTAAATTTCAACTACTATCCAACAATTATATCATCTATAAAATGACGTCTAACGAATCGTCATTGTGATATATCATATTGTTAAAAGTACATAAATCAAATTACGTTGATGCTAGATGATTTAGAATATTTTACAAAACTGATTTATTTTTGGTTTGCAAATAATAATCAATATATTGATTTTGTGTGTTCTAAAGTTTTGAAGTTTTAACTTGGAGAGAAATAGATTTCGAACTTTTTTTTTGAGGAGATTTAGAATAAAGTCTTAATTTGAAGTATATTTGGTGTTATATGATATTTTTCGTGGGGAAATAGATCGTCTTCCCGAAAAAAAGACTATTTCGTAGTTTTTTTCAAATTTCTCTCTAGACAAAATGATATATTACTACTAAGTATTGTGCCTTAGAAAAGTGAATATAGTGGATAAATTTGGATTGATTGGTATACTAGTCGAAGCACGAATTTGGGAATAATGTGATTAGTTCTGTTTGAGCAAAAATCTTTAATTAGGACTGCAAACAATTTTTTTGGGTATTAGGTCTGTATTTGATCTGAAATAAACTTATATAGTTATATAGTTATATATAACTTGTTTACCTGAAAATATGTTCCATCCAAAAACTAGAAAGAGTGAAATAGTATTGAAACATGGATAAATAAATCTAGTATACGATTGTCCGCCGTGAGTAGTAGAAAAATAAGCAATGGAAACTTAACGCGAATAAAAAAGAAAATCATTACACGCACGCTATTGCTTTTTTAGTGTAATGAAGTTGTCAAAGTAGTTAGAGAGTGTTTTGTGTGTGAGAGAGAGATGGGTCTTACTTAATAAAGGGCCTTTTCTCTTTTTGCCAATTAATAACAATCAAAGAGATGTCATCCCCACACCTTATTTAACATTTTGGTTTAGTGGTTTAACTATATATAGTTTAGAAGACAGTTTTACTTTTAATTATTTTGAGTTTTGATATAATTAACGTCGTTAACATATACATATGTTGAACATGATCCCGGAGTTTTGGGGGTGTGCCGTATCCGCTTTCGAATCGATTAAGGTACGTACTTAATGAAACAAAAAACAATCTCCATTTTATCAAATAATTAATAATTTGTATTGCTAAACCCGCATGATGCATCGTCTGTTTGTTAATAAAATATTTTTCTTGTTAACATATTGAGAATTTTGAGTAAAGCTCTTTTTTTTTTCTTGTGCACAGAGTAAAGCTCTTTACAAGAAATATTCAAGACGAGCATGATCATTTCATTATTATTAGCATATCACTATTACTTGTAAACAGGATATCGAGAATAGAACGTTATTAATTTGATAAATTATAAACTATGACTATGTTGTTTATTAGGATTAAAAGAGTTGTTTAAGATAGCTTTGACTCTAAGCAAAAATGACTAAATATGGACTAACTAATACTCACTCCAAAGCAAGAAAATGTAAATGGAAGCTAAAAGTGACATTACATCTTTTGATTTTCTATAAATATTTCCTTAATGTTAATAGCAAAATACATTACTTTGCTTGTAGTGATATTATCTCACATACACGCTTTTAGTCCTTCGGATGAAATTTAGGAATACATAAATTGACCTATCTTTTTCTACCTAGTTGACTATATATTGACCGTATACGACCAAATCAATCAAGAGAAAACGTAATTCTTTATATTAAGGATGTTCTTCTTATTCTTTTTTCTAGAATTCGGTATGCATCGAAATCATATGTATACATCAATGTCTCTTCAAGTCGTGTAAAAATGATATACTATTTCTTTTTTGATAACATTTTCTTATAACAAATTAAATTTTTAAATTTTCCATTATATACGGGGTTAAATTTCCTTATTATATCAGAAACGTAAGGTTTAGATAATACCGACCACGTCTTTAATTATCAACTTTTTATGGTTCTTGTCCTCCAAACTAGTAAATTATTACCTCATCCTCATTACTTATTCATTCATATTATGTTATTTATATCTTTCTTTTTTCTGTCTACGTTTTTTAATTTGTTAAGTTAGTATTTATTTGTGGGTTAAGATATGATAACTATTTACTTATTTAGCGGTGGTAACTTTGAAAGCCAAGGAAAGAGCTCTTAAGTAAAAGAGAGCCAAAAGTAATCCTCAATGACACAATTCTAAGAAAAGTATCAATTTAAGCACATGCAAATATTCAATCAACTTTCTGAAAAGCATAAAGATATACCAATTTTTTTATAATATAAACCGTTTTCTCAATGATAATTAATCTAGATTTTCATAGTGACCAAATATATGTATCAAACCAGAAACAATCTCAATTTGGGTAGCTAGTAATGTGCTATAGTTAAAGATCAGGTCATATAAATTTACCACGATAGCTGGAAGAGCTATAGTATCTACGCAATTTCAAAATTTGAGTAATGCTAATTAGCTAATGGCTGCACTTACCATAACCAGATCACGTATTTTGACAAGACTGAAAACTTAACGGACTAAAACTTTTGAATTAGTTCATAAACATAAGCAAAAAGTTACCAAAAATATTGATTCTATAAATACACTATTTTGACTATGAACAAAATAATTATTCAACTAACTGAAAATGAAGACTAAATAAAATCCAAAAAAAAAAAAGATTATTTTTCTTGTTATTTTTTTGCAAAAATAATAATCCAAAAAAAACCAAGGTTATTATTAGAAAGATCTGATTATACTGTAGAAAGTAGAAAGGTGATGAGAGACGAAACTAAAAAACTTGTGATATAATCATAACAACAGAAAATTAAGAATAAACATCCAAACGAAATAGTTAATTAACAGCAATAAAATATTAGTGTTAATGCAAACGAAGCCTCTAAAGTTGATGTAAACCTCTGAAAAAGCCAAAAAATAATAATATTAAAAAGAAAAAAAAGAGATACTAAGTAAGAAAGAGAGACTTAAAGAGCTCTCTCTCTCTCTCTCACACATAACAAAAGAAGTTTTTGAGGAAACCCCAAATCCACAAACCCCACTTGCAATTTCTCTTCCCCCATCTCTCTCTCCCATCGCTCTCTCTTTCGTTTTCTTCGGCTGTGAAGCAACAGGAACTCTCTCCGAAATCATCCCATTGTCTTAACTCATCTTCAAACTTCAATCCAATCCCTTGGATTTGCTCAAAAACCTCTTAAAGTTTCGATTTTTTTTTGTGTTGAAAAAGAGACAAATCTCTTGAATGCAATGTGAGGAGGGATCAACCGAAAGACGACGAAAGGTAGTTTCTTTTCTCACTCTGAAGCACGACAATGGTGGCTGCAGCAATTTCCAACTCTGACCCAAGAAACCCACCTCGAGATCGACCTCAATCCGTAGCCAACAATGGCGGACAAAGAAGACCCAGAGGCAAACAGGTTCCTTCTCGCTACTTATCTCCTTCTCCTTCTCACTCTGTCTCCTCCAACACCACAACGACCACTACCACAACAACAACAACATCTTCCTCTTCGTCTTCCTCCTCCTCTGCGGTACTCAAGATAAGTAAACGCTACCCATCTCCTCTACTCTCTCGTCCGACGAATTCCGCTTCTAATTCCATAAAGACGCCGTCTTTGTTACCCAAACGGTCTCAATCTGTGGACCGTCGGAGACCCTCGGCGGTTCCGGCCACTGTAGGGACTGAAATGTCGGCGGCGACGAAGATGCTTATCACTTCCACTAGGAGTTTGTCGGTTTCGTTTCAAGGTGAAGCCTTTTCGCTTCCGATTAGCAAAAAGAAGGAAGCTGCTACGCCGGTTTCTCACCGGAAATCTACTCCGGAGCGGCGGAGATCGACGCCGGTGAGAGATCAGAGGGAGAACTCGAAGCCGGTGGACCAGCAACGATGGCCTGGAGCTTCTCGCAGAGGGAATTCCGAATCTGTTGCGCCGAATCCTCTTTCTAGAAGCTTAGACTGTGGGAATGATAGAGGGAAGCTTGGATCTGGTTATGTCGGGAGGTCAATGTTGCACAGTTCTATGATTGATGAGAGTCCTAGGGTTTCTATTAATGGGAGGCTCAGTTTAGATATGGAAGGTTCTAGGGATGAGTATTTGGAAACTGGAGATGAGAGCCTGAGGAGACCAAACAATGGTTTAACCTCTAGTGTTTCATGTGACTTTACTGCTTCTGATACTGATAGTGTTTCTTCTGGTAGCACTAATGGTGTTCAGGAATGTGGCTCTGGTGCTAATGGAGAAATCTCTAAGTCAAGGAGCTTGCCTCGTAATATTATGGCTTCTGCTAGGTTCTGGCAAGAGACTAATAGCAGGTTAAGGAGGTTGCAGGATCCGGGTTCGCCTTTATCCTCTAGCCCTGGTTTGAAAACAAGTAGTGTGTCATCAAAGTTTGGTCTTTCGAAAAGGTTTTCTAGCGATGCTGTTCCTTTATCATCTCCTCGTGGTATGGCTTCTCCTGTTAGAGGTTCTGCTATTCGCTCTGCTTCACCGAGTAAGCTTTGGGCGACCACTACGTCATCTCCAGCTAGGGCGCTTTCGAGTCCTTCACGAGCGAGAAACGGGGTTTCTGATCAGATGAACGCTTATAACCGCAACAACACGCCTTCGATTCTTAGTTTCTCTGCTGATATTAGGAGAGGGAAAATTGGGGAAGACCGTGTTATGGACGCACATTTGTTGAGGCTTCTATATAACCGTTACCTGCAGTGGCGGTTTGTTAATGCGAGGACAGACTCTACTTTAATGGTGCAGAGATTGAATGCAGAGGTGTGGCTTTTTTTTTCCTTTTTCTGGTCAATAACTTTGCAATTATGGTTTTGTGTCCCTTCTGGATTGTAGATTCTTTTAGCCACTGTTACCGATTTAGAAAGGGTATGATTTTTTCATCTATACTTAGGATCTAGATGCGATGAGTGCAATAATTATCGACACTTTTGGAAACCTATGCTTTAGTCTCATTCTAGGTGCCAACACCCCTGATAAATCTTGACAGGATGGAGTGTAAGCATGACGAATGTGTTTAACCTTACCAAACTAGAATAGTGGAAGAGTAGTCCATTTTTTTCTGCATAAAAAAAGAGTGAGAGTATAGTTAGTTGGAATATTTCAAGAACATGGTTCCAGTATAAACTAAAACCCATTGTTTCTTGTGTTCTGACATAACATAGAATGTAAATTGACTTTTTGTGTCTCTTTGCCAGAAAAACTTGTGGAATGCATGGGTATCAATCTCAGAACTGCGCCACAGCGTTACGTTAAAGCGAATCAAGTTGCTTTTGCTAAGGCAGAAATTGAAACTGGCTTCTATTCTGAGGGGACAGGTAACTCTTTTTTTTTTTTTGTAACGATATCTTACTTTAAAAGGGATAGTCTCTTAATTAAGATTTGTTTCTTTCTACTTTTGAGAAAGAAGACAGATATTCTGTAGAATTTGGCTTAGTGCAGAAAGTTTGGGATATTTCAATTATTGCAGAATGATAATTGTACTGTAATAGGAGGTTTAGCTAACGAATTCGGACGCTAGTTAATTATGTATGGTTGGTAAAATTGTTATATCTACCTCTAGAAGTTGGTATACTTCCTACTTGCTAAGAATCAGCCTACAACATTCTGAATCTTTGACAAGGAAACGTGAGATTTATTTATTTCGAAATGAAAATCGTAGTACTAGTACATCCCCACTGTTGATGCATATATAAAAAAATAGAATAGTATGGTGGAAGTAATAACAAACCCGCTCGTGTATTTGTTAAATTGTAGATGGGATATCTAGAAGAATGGTCTCTTCTGGACAGAGATCATTCAAGTTCTTTGTCGGGAGCAACCGAAGCTTTGAAAGCCAGCACGCTTCGTCTACCAATTGTTGGAAAAACCGTGGTGAGTACCTCTGTGACATAACAGCCGTGATATGATTGTTTTGGCTTAATTTTAAACCCTTTAGTTGGTAACAAAAATTTAATATGCCTTTTTGACTTGTTTAGGTTGATATCCAAGACCTTAAGCATGCTGTTAGTTCAGCCGTCGATGTAATGCAAGCTATGTCATCTTCCATATTCTCGCTTACGTTGAAGGTAAAATGCTCTTTCTCTCTCAGTGATTGACTCTAAACCGACTATTAGAAGTTAAAAAATAACACATGTCTTGAGTCTATTGAACCTTTTGGCTGGAAATTTTATCTGTCTTGGCCTATGCTAGTACAAAACCCTTGTGTTATATGGAATAAGCTCAATAATGTCGTTGGCGAATGTTATTATCATGGCCAGGTTGATGAAATGAATTCTGTAATGGTCGAAACGGTGAATGTAACTGCAAAGGAAAAGGTTTTGCTTGAAAGATGTCAAGGTTTCTTATCAAGAGTAGCAGCTATGCAGGTATATAGTCTTCTTGTTCTTTCGAGTTTAGATTTACTCTGCGATGTCTACTCTATTCTGATATCGATTTGGGGTGAACGCAAACAAACAGGTTACAGATTGTAGCATGAAGACGCACATAATACAACTAAGTCGGATACCAATCACAAGCAGCTTGACTTCACAACTGTAGAAAAACTGATCTTCCTCAGGAGAACAGATTTGTTCTTTTTGACTACAACAACTATTCTCACCAAGAACAGATTTGCTAACACGGGCCTTTTCCTTCCTCGAATCACGACCTTATCGTTTTCAAACCAAGATTAAGGTGACATTCGCGGGTTTATTATCATCATCTCTCTCAATCCCCTTGCTCTCTCTTGCTTCTCCTCGTAGTTCTACGTTTGTTTCTGTGTAAGATTGCAGGTAATGCCGCTAAAAGTAAGTAAGCTTAGTTTTGTATACAAAGTTTTTTCTTTTTCTATTTCTAATGGTTCTTTGGTTGGTGTACATATAAAGATGTAGTAATTGTATGAATCACTGATCTTGTCTTTTTTCTTGTGTTTTAGTTCTAGACTTGTTACCGTTTTTCTTTTTAATGTTAAGATGTCTTGTCCTTTCTAGTTTTACATGCCATCATCAACGCGCTTGTTGTCTGTTTGTTGATAAGCGTTGAAGGAATCTATCAACAACTCAACACTATAAGCAAAGTACAAGTAAAAGAGGACACTCTCACTTCAATCCAATCGTCCCTTTTGCAATAGGATTTTAGACTCCAATTGTTTAATTGCAGCTTGTCGTTACGCAAAGACAGATAAATAAATAGGAGAATGTAGTCCTCCAATAAGTATGTGAGCCCAACGAACCAATTCCTTTTGTTATTTAATAAAATTATATGTTTCTTTGACCAAAAAGAAGTCAAAAAGTCAAAACTATTCTAACGTGTATATGTCAAGGAAAAAAAAAACCGAAATGAACACTTCAGATACTGTCTGTTATCATCATCAACCTTCGGCAATGAAGATGTATCCATCCTATTAAATCTCAAGTAAATAATTGTAATGGCTTGTTCGCTACTATTGGACTTTCAACCTCCTCGGCGTCTCGGCCGCTGTCATCATCAAACTCTGGCAATGGATGTTCATTAAGATCTATCCATCCTTTAAAACTCTTTTTTCGACCCGACATATATGTTACAATACTCCCATGACTGAGACTCGACTTGTCTCCGCCGCTTTCCCATCTACCGCCATCGGAGAGAATAACCTCGTGGTGACTGCGTTTGTTAGCGCCTAGAATGCCTTCGTAGTGGCGGCGTTTGTGTCCACCGAGTGCTTGTCCCGTCGGAAACACAACATAACATATCGAACACTTGTGGATTTTACCAGACGGGGGCATCCTTGGCCGCGTTTTTTCTCCAGCGTCTGCTGTTCCGTTTTCAACAAGCGGTTGTTGCGGCTTAACTCGGTGGCTAGCCTTGTGTCCACCTAAAGCTTGGTACGAATGAAACTCTTTTCCACAGACACTACACCTGAACAAATCAGACTTCTGCGGTATCTGCGGTCCCGTTTGAGTTTTCGGTTGCTGTTGTATCCGCGGTTGCGGTTGCTTTTGCGTCCCACCGCTTGAAAGCTGGAGGAGAAGAAGAGCAGCTTTGTCATCTTGATACGGAGAAGAAGACGAAGGTTCTTTATCATCACCGCCAACATTCAACCACGGTTTAAATAGAACCTCTTTTTCTTCTTCTAGCCGCAATTCTGAGATTTTGTGTTCCACAGTCCCATAAGGAGAGGGAGAAAGATTTTCATCGTTAGTAGAACGCTGTCCTATTGACTGTGCATTACTTACTAACCTAAGCTCAGACGAAACAGCGTCGTCTTCATACTCTTCTTGTCGCCGAAACCCTGAGATTCTGTCTTCCACAGTCTCAGAAGAAGAGGGAGAATTAGGAGTATCATCATCATCCTCAGTTGAACACTGTCGTATAGAATGCTCATCACTGCTTTCCGACCTAGTTTTGGTTGATACGACATCGTATCCACACTCTGCTAGGTCTTCTTCTCGTCGTAACTGTGTCGCCATCTTAGAAAAGGGAGAAGGATGTTCAGCATCTATAGAACGATGTTGTATTGACTGTTCACTACTTTGTAACCTAGGGTCAACGCAGACGGTGCCGGTCGCACACTCTTCTTCTTCTTCTTCTTCTTCTAATTCTTCTAAGCATCTTCTTTTTGAGGGATGATCTTTATCATCAAGAGAACGCTTTCGTTTTACAGACCGCAGACTTTTTATAACGGTGGATTTTGTTGACGGTGGAAGTGGATCCATATATAAATAAAACTGATCCATAATTGCGTGTTTTTTCTGAATACGAAACTTCGGCTAAGTAATCTAGTGTCGGATACCGCGTGCTCATCACTTATATATCAGAAAGAGTTCAGAGTCGGTGTATCTACTAAGTTGTCCATCGTTATCTTGTTCCTTAAAGTAATTGGGAATTTGGAAAGTGAGTTGGCAAAAAAACAGAAAGACACTCTTTTTTGAATCCCGAAATATTCTGTACTAACTCAATCTAATAATATAAAAAGGTTAAATTTTAATTTTTTCCATATTATGACTATTGAGTGACAGTATAAGAGAAGAAACTATACTAAAAAAGGCAAGTTTTCTTTAAACTGTTAAATGGCAATAAACCAAAAAAAGAGAGGTATACAGTATAAACTCTATAAATTAATACTCGATAAATTAATAATCATTATAAATTAATAAATTTCTCTGATCTCAAGTCAGAACAGTGTAAAATTTAACAAAATTCGATAAGATAATAAGATAA
>OVBI01002395.1:0-19415 GCA_900406495.1 Sisymbrium altissimum | reverse complement strand
GTGGAGATGTTTCATTTCTATATATTAGACTAACATTTTTGCATAATTCCTTATATACATGTATTTATCAAATTTTTATATTAATTTCTATATATTCAGTTAATATTTTTGCATAATATCTAATGTACAATGTATCTATCAAATTTTGTTGTTGTTGCAGCTGTGTATCTATTAAATTTCTACATATTAATTTCACATTTTTTTCATAATTCCTAATGTACATACATGTATTTATTAAAATTTTNGGGGGGGGGGGGGGGGGGGGAGTTTGATTTCTATATCTAAGATTAACATTTTTGCATCATTCTTAATATACATGTATCTATTATTATATTTTATTTTACTTTGGGGAAGAGATTTCATTTCTATATGAGATTAACACATATTTATTTATTTATTATTTTTTTTTCGGGGGAAGGAGGGGGGAGGGGGTGTTTAATTTCTATATGTTTAGATGAATTTTTTTTGTATAATTCCTAATATAAGACAGTAGAAAGGAAACATAAAAAGAAACACAAAATATGGATACACTTTAGAAAAAGTGACGTGGGTTCAACATTTCATTATAAATAAGAGCTGTAGAATTTTATTTATCACAGAATTTAGACGAAAAACATATAGACACTCAAAGAAGATAAGATGAAGAGGATAAATGATAAATACTCAAAGATCCGTAAAATCTTTTCATCTTTGTTCAGAAAAATATTTCGAAAAAAACAAAACAGTTTGAGAACAGCATGTCAAATTCAAGGTATATCTCTTTTCTTGTCTCTGCAGGGAAGTTTGATTCCAACGTTTTTAATAATGAGGTTGANTTTTTTGGACAACAGACTCGGGTCTCTGACAACTAAAAAACAAACTTTATGTTAGATTTTGCTTTTTCTTTTCTTCTTTTTTCTTTGTTGGACGACGATGATACTAACAAAATATACATCAAATTTTATTAAATTAAAAACATGAAGAAGAGAAGTTTTTTTTTGGCTAAACATAAATGAAAGAAGTTCTGGACATAATTATCATTTTTCTACTAATATACAAAAATGTAATTATCCATTTGATGATCAAATAAATTTTTTATAAAGTATTATCAAAAAATTGGTTGAAAGAAAAGAGTTTAAAACAGAAACGAATTGTTTTATTGTCAGGGTCTATGGATCTAGGTTTACCACCAAAGTCAACCTCATTATTAGAACTTTTGGAGTCGAACTCCCCTACACAGATGAGTGAATATGGCACATACGACTTGCCAAAAGGTACTCGTCCAAAACATAAACAGTTTATTTAGATGAAATAGTAATAATTTTCAGAGTTAGACCTATTTAAAATATCAAATAATGAATTAAGAAAATTAGAAAACAATATCAATATGAAAAAAATATATATTTTTATGTTGTTATGATTAGTGTATTAGGTTTTACATGTCTTTTTGTTCGACTAACCAAAACAATTTGGATCCAAAAACTTAAATACATTTTGTGGATCACGATCAACACTTCAAAATTTCTCCCAAACAAATTTTAATTTAGGACCAGAATTTTTACTCTTTTTTTGAGATGACAGACCAAGAGCCAATAGGTTTTAGATGCCATGTCATAATTTATTAATTAGATTTTAGCATTTTTAGAAATATGATTTAGATTTTATGAGACTGATTTAATAAGTAATATGTTTTTATTAAAAATTTTAGATTATTTTGTTAATTTATTAAATTAAACTAATTTTTTATTTAAAATTTAGATTATTTTCTCAATTTTGTTTTTTTTTTAAAATAAAAAAGGATGATTTAAATTTATAGAATAAGTTGATCATATAATTAGTTTTTTAGAAAGAAAATTAAAGAGAAAGATAGAGAGAGAAATAATATAATTAGAGGAAAAAATTAATTTTTCAGTTATCCAAATACATGCTCAAAAATAAACCAAATTAAACGTTATAGTGATATATACTAGTGTTTTTATGTTTAAAGATGATACGTATTTATATAGATTCAAAAGATAATATATAATAATATATATTTGTTTTTAATTTAGATTATATCAGGTTTATTATGTAAAAATGTTTGATGGCAGAATTTAATTTAATATGATTTTAGTTAATATTAGTGGATAATAAAAATATTAATTTTTATATCAATAAGTTAAAAATTAAAAGAATATGAGAGACAACAAAAAAAACTCAAAAGTAACATATCACTTATAAATATTTATAAAAGATGCTATTAACTGATAATATTATTCATCAAGCACCAAAAATACTATTCATAAAAAAACAAGTGAATTTTTGTGTGTGTTAAAGTAGTTATGATATCATAGAATATATTATAATAAAACTAACATGTTAACTAAATTATCGTATCATAAAAAGAACATGTAAAATTAGTTATTATGTCACATATGTATTATAAAAAATTATTGTGTTAAACATGTTAATATATTATAGAAAATAACATATTAAATTAGTTATAGAATATTTTATAATAGAATTAACGTGTTAAATTCATTAACATATAAAATAACATGTTAAATTAGTTAGTATGTCATATATATATTATAATTGAATTACTGTATTAATATGTTAATATATTATAGAAATTAGCATATTAAATTAGTTATATAATATTTTATAATATGATTAACATGTTAAAATCATTAGCATATAATATAAAATAATATGTTAAATCAGTTATCATGTCACATATGTATTATAATAGAATTACTATGTTAAACATGTTAGTATATTATAGAATATAACATATTAAAATAGTTATAGAATTTTTTATAATAAAATTAACGTGTTAAACATATTATTATATAATAAAAAATAGCATGCTAATCCAGTTAAACATATTAACATAAAAATATTTTAGTTAATATTTTATAACGTGTTAACATATTACTGAATGTTATCGTGTTAACAACAATAATATATCAAATATTGTTAGCATGATAATATTCTACACTTACTATTATAATTATTTTAAGGTGTTAACATTAGTATTTGATATTTGTGTTGTAGTAACATGCATATAATATTTGACATATTAACATGAATATCAAACAAACGTTATATGCTAACAAAATTGTTTGACACTTGTGACGTCTTAACTATATTATTATGTTAAAATAGTTATTATATTGTACATAATTATCATGATAATATGTTATATGAAATGCTAAGTACTAACATGAATACATGATAGTCGCAACATATTAACATCATTATCTGATATTTGTGTTGTATTATTAACATTAATATCTGACAATTGTAAAGTGTTAATAATAATATATTACCGCTAAATAGGGGGGACTCGAGATCTCCCGGAGAAATCTAACATGAAATGGTCATAGTCTGGCGAAAACTTCTTCTTATATCTCTCTCCCTCTTTTGTATTTTTCTTCATCGTAATCTTCTTCTCTTTCTCTCTCAAATTCCTGAATTTTTTATTTTCTTTTAACCAAAAAAACAAAAAAAATTATTCTTCTTTCTTTTTTTTTTCTCTCAGTTCTATGTTTTCTTATTTTTCTCTCGATTTTGTGTTTTCTTCTTTTTCTCTCAGTTATGTGTTTTCTTCTTTTTCTTCTTTATTTCTTCTCTCTTTTTCTTTCTCTCTCTTTTTGTCTCTCGTTTTTTCTTCCTCTTTTCCATCTTTCTCTCTCTCTTTTTTTTTCTTTTCTTTCTTGGTCAGAGAACAAAATGACATCAATTCTAATACTCACTAAAAGAACAGGGTAAAAAAATAATTTTGTATAAAAAATATTTGTCTCTCTCTTCACTTTTTGAACCGTTAATTTACACCACTTTAACTACCATAGAATGCAATTACTATATAAGTTTGTTTATTAACAAAAAATTTGTTATCAAAATATTATTATTTACAAAAATCTAGATTTTAACTGAGAAACCAAAATTAAATCAATTGACTATAATTGATATTCTGCTTTTAGATACATGTTTCTTCTTCAAAATATTAACTATATATCTGTTATATTATTTTGGCTATATCATTCAATCATTTCTACAATAGTTAATGCTCTATTTATAATGTATATATATATATATCAAAATTCTAGATTAATCTCGTCATAATAGATAATTGTGTTATCTCTGTTATAAATTTCAGTTCTCAAATCATTTTTATAGGTCATTCTTTATTTAAATACATTCATAATTGCAATATATTTGAATAATGGAATTTTAAAACAAAATATGGATAAGAATTTTGGAATCATCAGTTAGAAATGTCTCCCAACTGCATATAAATAGGATTATTGGCGGAATGGTCATACCTTGAGGAAACATAATCATTTTAAAAAATGATATGTTGTATCTGAATGACAGCCAAATATGTATATTTGTATCCGACTAAATTTGATTACATACAAAAACATAATAGATTAAGATATTAAGTAATAAGTTTTTTCATAGAAAAAATAGTTATATTTTTTTTTTTATTAAATAACTTTGTATTTGTAATGTTTTTGTAATAAATTGTATTTTAATAATTATGTATTTTGTTTTGAAACCAATATAAAGAGTTTTCTAATGAAATAGGAAATAGAATAACATGTAACATCTTAATATCATTCTACTTTAATTCTTTGATTGTGTTTAAATTCATGGAAATCTCTTATGATTTCTTTAGATTTCAATGGTATTATATCATCGTTCTACGGAATCTTTCAATATCTCTTTAGTATTCTTACTGCCATTTCGAAAACCTACATACAACAACACATATCATTGATGTTAATGTTTCTTTTTAAGTAAATGTTTCAACTTTAATATATTAATATACATTCGGTAGTGTGATCATCTCAACTTGAAATCCTAATCATTTGATAAATTGTAGATCTTGGTCTATCTCTGAATAATTCTAAATCGATAAACATCTTGTTATAAAAAGATGTATGGATATGTCTTGACACTGTAGAATAAATCTCATGTAATAGAAAAAAGATCGAAAACTCATGTGGCATTCATCGATGATGTCTTTTCTGAGGATCTTCAATGACCAAATAAGTAGAATGGTTAAAAATCATGAAGGATGAAAGAAGGGAAAGAAAAATTAATTCAGGTCATATCAAGTTTAAAGTGAAAAATTTGTGTGTGTTCTATTCTACATCGTAAACTATCTTTTGATAAAATCAAAGAAAATCAATGTATTTTAGGAAGTAGTATGCAGAAAAACAACAAGACCGAAGTTAAGAAAAATTTATAAGTAAAAAGATAAAAGTTTATCAACAATGAGTTTTAGCCATCAAAACCTAATAGCTAAAACTTTTTGATTACCTAGTACGAGTAGTAGAGATCATAGGTTCAAATTACGTCAGGAGAGATTATATCTCCAAATAAGAGTTAAATTAAATGACATGGGTTTCATTAAGGGTATAGGTTTACGGATCTAGAATCTCATAGTTATTCAAAAAAACAAAGAGTTTGTCACAAAATAGAATGATCAAATCCATTTCTCGATGTCAGAATGCTCATTCTATTAAGAATACTTATTCTATACTAGTTTGCTCCTATAATGCAAATGATCTATTGGGTTGGATCAGTATAGTACACTTTAATCTTTTCACTTATTTTTCTTCTGGTTATGATTAATTGTGAAAAAATTGTCAAAATAAATACATAAACTTTTTCATTTTTAATAAACAATACTTAAAATACATAGTTGTATAACAAATACATAAACTTTGATTGATTTTTATAAAAGACAATGGATTTATTGTTGATTCAGTTAAATCAATACACTGTTATCCATTTGATAAAATCATTAGAAAGTCTTTAATGAGTCGTTTACACAAAACGACTTCGTTTTAACTAAATTAATAAAAATTAAAAATCGTTATTTTCTAAATTCAAACTCGAGTTTATATCATTCTAATGGTTGTGATTTAGTTGGCTACACTAACTTATTTAAAAAGCCTGAACAACAAATGAAATATATTTAAAATGTTTTTTTTTTAGAGTTGAAAAATAGAGGATTTGAACAAAATTCTTTTCTATTTTAGAAGAAAAAATAGAATAAATCATTAAAAAAAAATCTTACAAACTAACAAAAATATATATTATTAACATTTGAGATGAAAATATAACAGATTGTAGTATAAAATATACATTTCATTTACTATTTTTCTAAATATACCAATATATAGTACACTTAATAATATTAAACCCCAAGATAATATATAGCATCTTTTTTTTTGGCGTCAGCATTTTTATGCAGCATAAATAGATATTCATTTGATAAATAATTTGTTTACTCAAAGAATAGCATGATAGATGAAAAAGGAAAAAGCATCTGTTATCTCATACATATATGTGGGATTTATGCAGGGGAACATCAGGATCTAGAGAGAGTTTACATAGGTGTAGTGTCTCAAGACGCGAGACCCAATGACGTGAGAAAATTATGGGAGATGTTTGCTTCTCCTTCACTTACTTCACATCAAAACGAAGATGATCAAATACCAAATGAAGAAAAAGATTACCAAAAAGAACTCAACAAGATCGAGACTGAGCCTAAACCTGAGCCTGAGCCTGAGCCTGAGCCTGAGCCTCGTCGTTGTGGATGGCTATCTTGTTGTATCAACCCATCATAATCGAAGTTGTTGGTGTTTCGGATTTTATGAAATATGCAGGAGTTGCTGAGACCACAGAGACGAGAGTGAACTGTTTCAGCGGGAATGGAATATATGTTTTGTATTTTATGTCTTCTCCTTGATTACTCTGTTTTTCTTTCTCTCACAATTCATCACAACATCAGCACAGAAATGACGTAGATTAAAAAAAATCAATTATTGTATTACTTTAACCAAAAAGAATGAATCATCGAAATACAATCCATTACAAACACAAACTTCAAACCATTTGTATATCTACAAATTACTTAGAATAATTAAAAGAATAATGAAATATAAAGGGAATGTGTAATATATATCATATATTATGCCTCCTTCTCCTTCTTCATACCTTTCCCTCTAAGCCTCCTCATTTGATGGTGGATCTTTAGCTCCATCACCACCGGATCCAATCGGGATGGTCTCCATCTCCCCCTCAGGCTCCGGCCTGATCTCCTCCAGCTGATTCACCACCTGAATAGCTTCAGGCCTCGCAGCTGGCGACGGATCAACACAATGCAACGCCAACTTCAGAGTATTCAAAAGCTCATCACCAACGGTTTGTGTCTCTCTCATCAGCTCCAAGTCAAACACTTCATTAGTCCACTCTTCCTTGACAATAGACGCTACCCACTGAGGCAAATCCATCCCGTTCGTAGGCTCTCCGGGAGACTTCCCCGTCAAGAGCTCCAGTATGATGATCCCTAAGCTGTAAACGTCTGTCTTCGTGCTCGCGTTCTTGATCTTCGAGAACTCCGGCGCTCTGTACCCCAATGTTCCTGCAGTTGCGATCACGTTTGTGGCGGCGGCTGCTGTCATGAGTCTTGAGAGACCGTAATCGGCAATGTGGGCGTTGGTCTTCTCGTCGAGGAGAATGTTGCTCGCTGTGAGATTCTCATGGATCGTGTTCTCGTTGCTGTGAAGGTGAGCTAATCCACGACTGATTCCTTTCGCTATCTTCATCCGTGTTTCCCACGGAATTAGAGTTTCTGGTCCTCGTGCTGTTCATTTTCAATTCCCAAAGTTCAAAATCACCAAAAATGTGGAAACAAATCAATCAAAAAGTTTCAATTTTTGAGTTTTGCTTACCGTGAAGAAAGGCAGAGAGGCTACCCTTAGACATGTAATCGAAGACGAGGAGCTTCTCTCCTTTGGGTCCTAAGTAGTAAGCTCTTAGTGCAAGTAGATTCGGGTGTCGAATCTTTCCTAAAGCCGTTACTTCTCCTTCGAACTCTTTTACACCTTTTGTTGTTTTCTCTCTCAGCCGCTTCACTGCGACTTCGTTTCCGTCTTCCAATGTCGCCTTGTATGCTGTGCCGTAAGTGCTTTTCCCCATGATCTCAGCCGTGGCGCAGAGCAGATCATCGGCAGTGAACACGAACGGACCATCGAAATGGACAAGCTTTCCTCCCATCTCACCTCCTGCTGATGCTGTTGCTGTGGCAGCTGCAGATACCGTCTTCTCCGAGATCTTGTCCTTGCCATCTTTTTGTTTCAAGGCGGCTCTTTTCTTGATCAGACAGCAGAGTAATATGCAGCATAGCAGAAGCAGAATGGCTAGAAGAGCTCCAATGGCGATAAGAATTATATCCTTCACCGAGAGTTTTCTGTGGTGTTTTTTCGGTTCTTGTGATGATGTGGGTGAAAGGGTGAGAGGGTGATGAGGTTTAGGAGAAGGGCAGGGAGTTGAGGAACTGTAACCACAGAGCTGAATGTTGCCCACGAAAGAGCTTGAGTTGAACTTTCTGGAGAGAATAGGTGGAACAGGACCGGAGAGGGTGTTGTAGGAGACGTTGAATGAAGAAAGATTCGCCAGGTTGGCTAGAGAAGATGGTATTATCCCGGTGAAGTTGTTCTCAGACATATCAAGCTGTCTGATTCCAGATATGTTCCCTATTCCCTCTGGGATAGGACCACTGATCTTGTTTCTCTTGAGGTTAAGCGCTGTCAGGTTGTGCAGTCTATCGATGGCATCTGGGATTGGGCCTTTGAGGTGGTTGCTTTCGAGGTTTAGTGAAACCAGTGATGAAAGGTTGGAGAAACTCTCTGGAATGGTTCCGTTGATTGAATTGTAAGACAAATCAAGGCTCTGGAGGTGTGGAAGAGCTCCAAATTCCCTGGGAATGGAACCAGAGAGCTGGTTATGGCTGAGAGAAACCTCTTCCAGCAAACTTTGCTTGCAGAGAGACAAGGGAACAGCTCCAGAGAAGAGATTGTGGTCAAGGTTAAGCACTTTGAGAGGGTGTGAGCCATTAACCAGAAAGTCAGGTATCAAACCAGAGAGGTTGTTATGCTGAAGGTCAAGAAAAGTGAGGGTATGTGATCTGGCAACACTAACCGGAAGGGGACCGGAAAGTAAATTGAAGCTGAGATTGAGCCTGTAGAGGCTGGTGGACTCAGCAAGACTAGCCGGGATGATTCCAGATAGCTGGTTATTGCTAAGATCGAGATTCTGGAGAAGAGGGCAGTTGCCGAGTGAGGCTGGGACCGAACCAGAGAGGTGGTTGTTGAAGAGATAGACTCCACGGAGGCTCCGTAGGAAGCCAAGGGAGCGGGGAACTCTTCCGGCGATGACGTTGTCGTGGAGACTTAGTTTTCTGAGACCCTGAAGTTGTCCTATCTTCTCGGAGATAGTGCCGCCGAGTCCTCTCCATGGGAGCTGAATGGCGACCACTTGGCCTCGGAGGCATTTGATTCCAGCCCAGCCGCCGGAGCAAACACTGGTGGAGGCAGAGTCGTTCCAGGTTCTGAGAACGCCGGTGAAGTCGATGAGTTCGTGTTTGATTGCTTGGAGCGCCTGATAGTTCGCCTGAGTCACCACGATCCCATCCCAGGAATGACCACCACCACCACCTGCAACAGCTTGAGCAGACAAGAGTGAGAGACACAAGAGGAAACTCGTGCAGAAATTGAAACTATTTTCATAAATCCGAAATGGGCTTTTGTATAGGTGATTCATTTCAAAAGAATAAAAAAATAAAAAAAATAGAAAACGAAGAAGAAGAAGATGAAGAAGAGCAGGAGTTTCAGTTCTTTGTTGTGTCTTCTTCCTCTGTTTTTGGAGGACAACAAAGAAAGAGAGATAGAGAGAGAAGTTTGATTTTTAGTGAGAGAGGAAAAGAATTTGTGAGTAAGTGAGTGTCGTAGCCAAGAGTAATTATGGTTCGAGTGGAGGAAGAAGAAGACAAGACATAAGTTTAGTTTATTTTTGTTGTAACGGCTAGTTTTACTTGGTCTGCGCCAAAAAAAAAAAAAGGAAAAAAAAAAACAGAACGGGAAGCGAGAGAAACATGACCAACGGCTATAAAGCCATTTCGACCGTTTTAATGATTTAATTAAAATGCCTTGAGAGTCGTTGGATGTACAGCCCGTGGTCGTCCAAATAATAATTGCCAATCTCAATAAACTAAAAAATTTCTATTCTACGTTCAGACAACAACAAAAAGGAAAAAAAGATTCTGTCCGAAGAATTGGTCAAATCTTGGCCACGTCAGGCCTAGTACCAACAATCGTGATATCTTGTATAAACTTCCTAGTACAAGCAGTCGTGATATTCCATATAAACTTATGTATACACATACACAAATGACAAATCCTTCAGACCAACTAACGATTGCAATGCCCTCCAATTCTACGTTGCAAATGCTCAAATTTATTTCAAGTAATTTGATATATTTCTGTGAAAACCCCTTTTTATTTTCTGTAAAAAAAAGTCTGAAGTCGCATAAAAACCGAATTTTGATACGATGGCTAAATATGTATTGTGAATTGTTTATGTGCATTGATTCTTGAAACATATGTGAACTTGTATATAGACAAATCCTCTAGAAAACTAAAAAGTCTTATGTTATCCTAACAAAACATGGACTTAAGTCAATTAACGAAGGGTACTTGCCAAACAAAATGAATCAGAAATATCATCGATGAGGAAAAAGAAAAGAACATGAATAATTATTCTTAACATGTTATGAACCTGAAAAGGGATACAATAGAATACAATAATTTTATAATAGAGGTATTGTAGCGATCATTATTTACAGAAACGCAAATACACGTTTACGGAGTATGTGTCTAAATCCATACATACAGACAGTTCACAAAGTCTGCAACAGGTCTTGTGGACAATACACAGCAGCTTGTGTTCCTACCAGCATCGTTTTTAACATTCAAGAATCCGCCGAACCGGGCTGCCTTAGAACCGTTTTCTCGGCCGGACATGCGCGTAAGAGTGTGCAGATGTCGTTTTTCACTAGGAACTCCTCTGCATTCACGAGGATCAGAGGTCCATACTCGAACACCAACTTCTTGCACTGCAATATCACAGAGACAACATGAGAAAAATGAGAACAGCCTATGCTAACTATTATGATCATGCAAATGAGTTGCAAAGTTCGAGAAGAACACCAACAGCAAAAACAGAAAGAAACACGTTTACGCCGGGTTATAAAGTTGAGTTCTTAAATATTGCAACTTGATTAATTCTAACCTTCTTCTCGTAGTTCTTGAACGATTTGCATCCCTTGAGAAGTAGCTCAACTATATCCAGCTGGACAAACAAGTGAAAACAAAGTCGGCAAATCAAACATTTAAGCATTGAAACCCATGAGACTCAAACTGATAACACAAACGTAGCAGCTTGGACTGTGATTCTAGGTAGTCTATTGTCAGATTATGACTGAATCAGAGTGCTAATGAGTCTATGACACAGAAAGCATAAATAAGGTTCTTCATCTTGTAGTTACCGCTACTAACCTGTGTGTCGGGATCTTGTAGTTTGATGAGAATCTCAGAAACAGTCCTGTGGCATACACCGCAACTGTCCTGACGGGCTTCTTCTACGAGAGATACCACTTGACCACAAAGATTCATCCTCTTGCAGAAGTAATGAGGTTGAAACGACTCGATTTGCATGAAGAAGAGAGGGAGATAGTAGTCAACCAAAGTTATGCACTGCATCAATTGTTAACATCTTTCAATTCAACACAGTTCTTATTATATACTAACACAAAGAGAAAAAAAAACAGAGACAGACGCAAACAGAAATATAGACAAATGCAAAAGTTCATCATCAGCAGAACAAGAACCTGCTGCGAAAATCCGCGCAAATGGGAACATTGATCATGAAGATCCTCGATAATCTGTGCTTGTGTTTCATTTTTCTCAAGGTAGCTGAGAGTAACGTTAACATATTCCTCACACAGAGTGCAAACGTCCTCGTTCTTGGTAGCTTCCTCTGCACAAAGTCAAAACGAAAAAGTTGAAAAAGTCTTATAATTTTAAGACATCAAGAGCTTTTATTACACTATCCAGCAATATTTATAGGGAAACTGGGTGGTGAAATTGAAATATTCAACAAACTCATTTCCAGCCATAGAAGCCAAACTTTTTCATTAAAACGGAACTAAAAAAAAACAAGCTTGAATAGAATCAATCAAGAATGAGTAGACAGATAGCGATGGTGTTTTCAAAATTCGTACCTGAGACGGAAGAGTGAAGGAAAGTTCTAGCGTCAGAAAGCAAGGTCAAACCCAGCAAGAAAATAACCAACGTTCCAGCTTTGGGTCCCATTGAGTCCTGATCAAGAACACAATATACCAGAAGGTAAGACTTGTAAGAAGATTCAACTAATAAGACTCTTTAACCGAGATTCTCTGCGCATAATTAGAATCAAGAAAGTAGACAAGATTCAACCAGAATTAGAAGTGAAAGTTTTTACCTTTTTTTCAGAATAATTCGCAGACTCTGGCTTGGGAGACGATGAAGAAGATGAAGAAGAAGAAGGTATCAATCACTACCAGATCCGTAGAATGGGTCGATTGCGTATGAATGTTCGAAGGTCAAATAATGAGAAGATGGTATTCTCAAACCACAAGCAATTATCCGTCCACGTCAGCATCACCTTGTGGCTATTATATTCGAATATGCGCCCACAATGCCACCACAACTATCTTCTTTTTGGTTTACGTCACTTATCTACTAGGCGATGAAATCCATTTTGTCATCAAGACTAATTTTTTTATTTTTTTGTTCACCAAAGTTTTCATCTTTCCCTTGATAGAGTCAGAAACAGAAGTAGGAAAAAAAGCAATTTGCAGTAAGAGTTCCAGAAGAAGAAGAAACTAATCTGTTATAATGTGTTTCATTGAAAAACGAATCACACCACATTTTTACTATCTAAGCACAATAAACCAATACATATGAAAAACAAATGGAAACCCAATTTCCTTAACAAGACACACACACAAAACACCTAACAACTCCTAAGATAAGAGATTTTTATCACCATCAAACCAGTCACTCACTCACTACATCACTTTAAGTTCAAAGCTATCTTCTTCTTCTTGTTCTTGCTCTCTTTGTTCAGCATCACGGATAACTTTGCCAATCCGAACCTCTTCCTCTTCCCACTGAACCTTTTTTCTTTTTCTTTCCCTTCCACACTTCTATCTCTTCCATTGTTGTTAGTCTTTCCAAGAATCTGACCCAACGAAACTCTCCCGTTCGTCATCATCGCTGACTCATCCGCAAGAAGTAGTTTCCTGCTGAGTATTTGCCCGATCGACATCGTTGGTTTCAAGACAGCAACTGAAGATGATGTCCCGTCGCCATTCATCATTAGATTCAGACCATTTACATCCATCAGAAGCGTCTCTCTCCTGTTCCTGTACTTGGCATTGTATGATGATGATCTCCTCCTATGTTCTGACCACTGCCATCTCCCCTGCACGGTCTCATCTTCTGCTTCCATTTTCGCAGTATTCACTTTCTCCAGACCTTCCTCGATCGTCCTCCTGCTGCTTCTGATTTCTTGAGCCGTTTCTTCAATCTTCTCAAGAATCTCCTCCTGCAACGTCTCTTGAACATTTTCTCTTCCTCTTCTCCTTCTTCTCCCTGTCACAGCTTTGATCTCAGCGATTGCAACTGCTTCAGCCGCTCTAGCAGCTTCCTTCATCTTCCTAGCAGCGACCAAACGCATCTCGGCAGCTTTGATCCTGTTCCTCGTTTGTTCAATCTCAGCCACAGCTTTATCAACCGCGGAACGCGCATCCTCTCCTGTTTTACCAAACTCCATGGCCTCGTAGCTTAGTCTCTGAATCTCCTTGAAGATTTCTGCCGCATTCTCAGAGTTTATCCTCTCTCGTGTCTTCTCGAGTGCAGCTCGTTCCTCTTCCAGTCTCTTGTTCAGTAGCTCAACGGACTCGCGTATAGCAGCTAGATCTTCAGTTGTCTTGGAAAGATTCGTCTTCGCTTGGTTCAATTCCTTTAACACATTCATGTCACAGTTTTCTTTATCTTCCTTTTGTCGTAGCTTTGACTTGAGCTCTTCGACTATGGCTTTGGTCGACTCGAGCGACTTCAAAACTTGCAATGTTTCTTCTTCTTTCGCAATCAGTTCCTTCTCTAGCTCACTCGCTTTCGCCACAATGTTAGCTTCATCCACATCGTTCTGTTACCAAAAATTTGAAACTTCGCATCATAAGAAACAACTAAAGACAAGATTTTTCTCGAAATTGATGATTCAAAGTTTACAACTTTCCTAATAAAGATTCTGAATTTCGTTAACAAACACTTCAATTTAATTAAGAAACCAAAATGAGAAAGACAGAGACAGTTTGAGGAAGAGAGAGCGAGATATTAGACCTGAGAAGCTTCGAGGATGTTGGTATGGGAAGAAGGTTTCCAGAAACCGAACCCGCCAAACTGTTTGGCGGCTTCTCTCACCGACTCGAATGGAGCCGAAGTGTCGATTTCACCGACGGAGGAGGATTCTAGGGCTTTGGCCATTAAAGTTACAGACGAAGAAGAAGAAGACAAGAACTTGGGGAGAAGAAATTAATGAGAGAGAGAGAGTGAAGAGTGTTTTGATCAAACAACTGTTGTTTTCTTGGATACTGGTGTGAATGTGATTCAAGACTTTGTACTATATATCTCAACGGCTTCTTGTCTAAAGGGATTATTAAAGTCTAAAAAAAGCTACAAGTATCCGTTTTTCTTCTCAGTTACCATTTTTGTCTCTATATTAAAGTTTTATTCACTTTTTCTAATCCAATCTTATTTTAATTGATTCTTCCTCTAAGTGGGCCGTGAAGATCTTGTGATTACGTTGTTTGATTAACTATCAAAATGAGTTTTTATTGGGTCTCTTGGATCGTATATAACTAAGAAAGACAAACAATCAGCTTATTTTTCCTTGAAAAGTGATCTTCTAGTAATAAAGGGCATGCTAAATTTTTGTTTATCAAGTTATAATCATTAACATTCTCTAGTTAGGCTCTAATGTTAAATATCAATTTGATTACTATGATTTTTTGCTCGAGTATTTTTGTTATTGAAAAGTAATAATAATATTAACGAAAGTAAAGAATATTTGGACCGTTGGATTAGAGGGAGCTGTGCCGGAGTTCACTGCGTCAATGATGGAGAGAAGTGGTGGGGATATCTAACGGTCATAATATGGCCCCACATAATGAAGCTCTCAGTTTTTTTTAAAAAAATGGTTACTCCTATTAGTTATTACAATTTTACAAAATAACCGTTGGAGCATTAAAAAAAAGTGTGAAAAGCAAAAAGATGTCAAATATCAATTCGCATCTGATCAACCATAGGTTAAATTAAATCGTTCGTTTTGTTGAATAATAACTTCGGCGACGTTAAGATGACGAATCATGACTATGGTTAGAAAATATTTTGAAATTTCATTATTCTCATACAGTTGGTTTATACTTTATATACAAGCTAAGCTATGGCTAGTTTTGTCAAAGTAATTATTAATAGACCTCAAAATTGTTACCAAACAATTCTTCCCTAAACTATTTCCCACTTTTTAGAATCTAAGCTTCAAAAAATTCAGAATTTCTACAATTTGATCTCAATACATTACAACTTTTGTTATGCCATTAGAAAAATGGTTTCGAAACCTGCATGTGCAACACAATTCTAAAATCTAATCTGCATTGGGCTGTTGTTGCGGTTGCGGCTACGGCTGTGGCTGCGGCTGCGACAAGCTTTTTCGTCGCTTCCAAATGTAATAAAAGCCAAATCCAGAGAGAAGCAGCAAAATGACAAAAGCATCAATCCCTCCAACTAATCCCACAACCCATTTTCTCACGTTCGATTTCTCATCACTCAACCTCACTCCTTTAGGGATCTTCACCATATAGCTCAACCCACTCACTTTCTTGATCTCCTTAACACCCATCACAATCCCATACATGACACAACTCTCATCAGAGACAGAGTAACTCGCAGCTCTACATTCACAATCCTTCTTACACAACTCTTCACATCTTTCTTTGTTTACGTTTCTCACTTGTGTTCCGTTTCTTAGCACTGTCGTGACTCCTTGTAGCTCAACCATCTCGTGATCGCATAGCCTCTTCTTCGAAAGCCCTTCTTCCTCGTTGCTATTGCAATCTCCATTGCTCATAACCTTAATGCAAGAACAAGACTTGGAGAACGTACATATGCCATATGGTTTACACGCAACAGGAAGGTCACAAGTGTTGCTCACAGCTTGAAACGATGCCTCGAATTTCCTCTTTTCCGGTTTATAAGAATAAAGTCCCAAATTACCGGTTTTGTTCCCTATCGCCAAGAATCGTATCAAAGGTTGCTCTATTCTCCCTATTCTATGGCTGTTATCATCAAATATGTCGAGACCCTTTGACCCTAATCTCACGAAGTTGACCGTTTTGTTCTCTCCAGGCTTGTACTCCCAATAAGAGTACTTGAGCTTGTTCAAGTTGAGGAATAGAGCAATCTTGTCCCGTAAAACTTCAAAGGAATAGAAAAAAGTCGAGTCCTTTGGGAATGAAGTTAGTTGCGTAGCCACGTCTAGCCTCTGACCACTCAGCATCACATCTGTTGGGAAGTTGAAACTTTGCCATTTGATCAGATTCATAGCATCAAGCAACACTAGATTCCCTGTGCTCTGTATCTCCAGCCTCTGCAATATTTTGTTTCCAAACACACAAGTTTACATGTTCTGTCTTTAAAAATGATTTTGTTCAAACCAAATCTAATGTTGTGATGAGGTGATGTTTTGTATACCTCCACGCCTTGGCCTGAGGTTCCGCTTCGCCAACGGACATGTTTATTGCTACTCTTTAGCCTCATGTCTCCATCTTTTGCGAGCTCGAAGATGCATTTGTTAGAAACATACATCTTTGTGTAATGCCCTGAGCTCCAAACTCTTACATCTCCAAGGAAAACTTGGATAGAACACAAATATCGTCCGTTATCATCGCTTGATTCCATCATCAATGCGGCTTTGAAAGCGGGCTCTCCTGTTGATGATGTTTGTGTCTCCATTATATAAGCTTTGCCCATAAATCCGGGAGTGAATACTACAGGGGAAGAGAGTGACAGAACAAAACCAAGGTTGATATTATCTGATTTGCAGTGGCCTTGGAGTTCAGAGACCAAGCAGATCAAGAAACTGAATGTAAAGATCTTCATCACCATATCATAAGATGGTTCATCTGTTATTGATATTCAGAATTTTCCGGGAAAAGAGGATAAGAAAAAGAAAAATAAAAAGAAGGAAAAGTTTGGTATGAGTGTGTTTTTCTCTACACTTTTGCAGGGAAAAAGGCTATTGCGTTCCTTTTGCCATTGTTTTGTCGTTCGTGGAGCCTTCTTGTTATCCTAAACTCTTTTTCCTATATTTGGTATTAATTTTAGTTTTACTTAAAAAATGTTTCTAAAGAGACAGATTAGTATTTTCAGTTTTACCACTTATTTGTTGTATATTTGCTTAAAAGTTTATAATAGAGCATGAGAACAGGATATGATGCACGCTTGGTGTTCCACAGGCTGTCCCCGTCCATGTGGGGTTATGCTGCTGCATTCCAGTTTTGATGACACAAAATATTAATAGGTTTTTTTCTTACAGTAGACAGAAGATTAATATGAGAGTCATTTCATCTTTGTTCGTAAAAATAAGATATATGCATTTATTACTTTAAGTTGAAAATATTCGTATTCATTTTCTATTTCAAATGCGAAACGTAACAGAAATTTTCATTTTTATCTTTATGAATGAAATTTTTAATTAGAAACATCATATCTTCACCCAATAAAATAGTAGAAAGTTAAACTCTAATTAAAGACGAAAGAATATCTTGAGATATTGGCATGGCAATTGGAAAGGTCACTCACGTAAAGTGATAGTAATAGAGACAAATATGACTTATAACGAACAAAAGACAAAAGAAAACGAGGTCGTTGTACACCGGGAAAAGATGTAATATGTTCTTTGTGAGCTTTTAGTAAGAGTTTAGTCTGAGGAAAACATTTGTTCTTTCATCAGAAGTGAATTTAGACGAGTGTTATCATACCGAAAGTAGAGTTACATCTAAAAAGAAAAAAAGTTTATATATGTAGAGAGTGGGGGAAGTAAGCAGGTATATGTTGGGAATTAGGTGAGATTTGTTTAGTAGTAATAATTTAGTCGGACTAGTAAATTTTATTTGATATATCTGATATTGGCTTTAAGATGGACCACGAGAAGTGGCAATCCCTGTCTTTGTTGTTACGTGCAAAACTTTATTCAGGCCTACGTCATGATGATGTCAGCAATGCGTATAAACACCCTGGGCTCCAAAATACTCAAAATCTTCTTTCAGGCTTCAGTGGGTTCTTTAACATAGGCTTTTTGATTTCGGCCTATTGAACTATCCACAAACGCAATACATGCGAGTATGCGACCCAGAGTACCTGAGTATTCGAATCTGCGGAGTATCTATAGAGTGTTCTAGACAACTGTAGAAGAAACGTATTTTTACCCAAATTTACTAGGAATTAATTATCGATATTAATGTATTCTAATAAACGTTACATGTATATCGTGAGTCTCAAGTCCTATATAAAGCTCCACAAACTTTCCGTTGAAGGCAATTCACATACAGCTAAAATAATGGCCCCAACTCGCAAGTATACTGCCTCCTCCTCTTCTGCTCCTCAGGATGAGAACAATCCGTGGAAGATCAAAGCGCAGATGATTCGAATGTGGAAGGGAGATACGAAAGAATCAGGCACCTCGATCGATATGGTTTTACTTGATTCATCGGTATGGTTTGATTCGAGTTATATATGTTCCTCTAGTTGATTTTGTTACAAGAGTGTTTACAATCACAAACCTGTAAGGAAACGGGGCTATATTATTATTTACATATTATCAGAATGATTTGCGCTTTGATACATAGTAATCGATTATTCCTGACTCATGTTATGTAAGGGTTGTTAATGAAGATGCAATAATCTTACGTATCCTCAATATATTGTTAGGAGTTTTCTTTCTTAACATCCAAACAAGCTTTTTGACATATTGCAAGTAGAAAATTCAACTTTTAGTATGTTAAATATCTATATATATATTATGATTTTTTTTTCTATTGATTGAATTGTAGGGGACAAGTATTCAGGCAACTATAGATGAAGCTTTTTCTAAATGGATTCAAGATATTGGTGATGAAAAGATCAACGAGTCAAATGCAGGAGATATTGAAATTCTTGAAGATTTGCTGATAACTGAATGCAAGGATCCATTCAAAACTATATTAAGGAGAGTTTATGGAGAATCTTTTGCGGAGTTCTATAAACCTGATTTTTTAAAAGAGAAAATCATTTTGTGTCCTACAAATCACGATGTGTGTTAGAGATGGGTTTGGCACCCTCCAAAAGCCCGGGCCCGTCGTCGAGAAAGACCAAACAAAGGCCCATTAGCATAATGAATGGCCTATCAACCGGAACAGGCAGTCAGTTACCAAAAAAGAACCGGCTAAAGAGGTG
>OVBI01002394.1:0-10974 GCA_900406495.1 Sisymbrium altissimum | reverse complement strand
TTGCAGCAGGAAATAGGCCTATAATCTTTCATTTCAATGGCCTGAGAAGTTCACAAAGTTCAGCTCTAACATATAAAACCCCTTTTTATCTGCCGATGATCATGGGATCATTCCAACGACCTAATCTTCCTATAATTACCGAACTCCAACATCATCAATATATTTTATCTTAAACCCAAAACTGAATTCTTATTATCTTTAAATGGAGCGAATTCAAGTTCAAAATCTTTACTCTTCTGGTTTGGCAATCGAGAGTTTAATCCAAATCAGTGGACTCGCTCTTATCTCAGATCAACAGACGGTTAAGAACATGATTTCTAGTATCTGCGATAATTACCCAATCTTCTTATCACATATAATCCAGCTTTGGTATTAATTATAGGGTTTCTTACTTTCTCTCGGTTCAAACATTGTCACCGTTCCTTTCATTTTGCTGGAAGGGCTTGGAGACTGGTTGGTTATATTTAATCCGAGCCAATTAACCAATTTCGGGTTTTTTTTACTTAATTTGGTTCAATTGATCTCTTTAATAGTTTAAGGATTTTAGTCTACAAAACATATGGTCTAGACGTTAAAATTTTCTATATTTTTCTAATAAAATTCTCTTAAACAAAAGTAAGATTTAGCAGAACTAAATTTGAGCATTGAACTAAATATTTTTGTTGAACGAGTCGTTTTAAAAGTTAGTTTGAAACCTCTTTTTATTTCAAGTTGAACCACTGAAAGAAAAATGACTCACAAAAATTAAAATAAAATACTAACCACGAAAGAGAAAAAAAATGTGATTGCGTAAAACAACACATGTTGGTCTAGTGGTAAAGGAGTGGTTAGTAACTACCTCCGCTATTCGGGTTTGATATGCGTTGGCCACCAGAGATTTAACATGGCCCCTGGGCCCCAGGATTAGTCGGGTGTCCGTTCGGATTGGTTCTTCAGGATCCAGATACAACTGGATAAGCTACGGTNGAAACCGGGTCCCGGGCCCCCAAAAAAAAAAAAAAAAAAATGTGATTGCATACAGTATTCTACTTTTTGGTGTACGGGGCTCTTCACGGATATCGTGAATGAAATGTAAAATAGTGAATACTTTTCTTCTATATCGGGTTGTTTCCAAGAATTCTGATAACTTAGTTGTCGCGGAGGAGAATCCAATTAGAAGCTCATGGAATATTGGAATTAAAGTTTGTAATTTTTTTTTTTTTAGCAGATCTACGCTGAACATGAAGTCTAGAAGGTATTTTGAAGCTTTTGTTAAGCTTCTTCAGATTTTAGACAAGACAGTTTTACTATCATTAATGTAGTCATAACAAAATCATCCTTACTAAAATATGTATGCAAAAAATGATATAAGCTTAGATTACATTCTGCTTATAATACAATGATTCAGAAATATCAATTTAGAAATATGCTCCCTTTATTTCATACTACTTATCATTTTAAAATTATGAATATTTTTGTTAATTTTTTAATATAAAACATCATTAATTATCCATCTAAACATAATTCAATCAATAGTAAAATAAATTGCAAAATATAAATAACTAGAATTTTACCCGATCTACATGCAGGGTAAATTTTTTTTTTTACATTTAAAAATGATAATTATTTGTTATATAGATGATTACTATATAGTTTTTTTAAATATATTGTTTATATTTGTTTGTTGTATGATTAATTTATTTGTTGATATTAGAAAAATTATATTATGTGTGAATTATATTTTGTATTGGTTTCTGTTAAAAGAACTGTATTATGTGTGAGTTATATTTTGTGTTGATTTAGTAGACTAAAAATTCAATTGTTGAATGAATTATTTTTTTTTGTCGGTGCGGGTAAAATTAAAATATATTATATTATATATACTGTTTATTGGTTTTAGAAAAATTATATTTATGTGTGTATTATATTTTTTATTGATTTCGTATATTAATAGTTATAAATATTTTTATATTTGTTGATTATATGTTTTTCAGTTTAATACTTTATTAAATATTTTTATGAAATAAAATAAAATTATTATGTATAACTGAATAATTATTTTTAATTATTAAAAGAATTAAGAAAAAAAAGAAATGAATTTCTTGTAACATGTTATTTTTGGATTTTGCTATTCTTCATTGTGTTGTACTCTCCACGCATCTCTATCTTTCTCCTATAAAACAATAAAGTTAAAAGATAAATCAATTAGTTACTTCATTCTAAATATTTAAAAAAGCACAATAAGAATTCAATTTAAATCTAGGTCTTTCTTCTATAGGAAAACCTCATTTTCTTCAATCTCTACTCTATATCTGTTTAAAGATAAGACAAAAAATAATGTTAAAACACGAATGAATTAATTACTTTATTCTAAATATTAAAAACAGAAAAATAAGAATTTAATTTAAAGAAATATCAGTAATACTATTGTCTCCACTTACCAAATTCTGGGAGACATCTTTGAAAACAACATTCATTATTTTGGATTTTGCTCATCTTCTTTTCTCGTACTCTCCACGTGTTTTTGTCTTACTCCTATAAGCAAATAAGGTTAAAACACGAATCAATTAGTTATTTTATTTTAAATATTTAAAAAAGAAAAATAAGAATTCAATTAAAATATCGGTCTTTCTTCTATAAGCAAACATCATTTTTTTAGTTTGGAAATAATAAATAGTGTATTATTTTTTATTGTATATTTGTTTTACTTTCATAGTTCTATATAATTGGTTTATAAAATATAATAAAATAAATATTTAAATTATATAAAAATGACAAAACTTTAATATAGATATTATCTTTAATATACAAAAAAACTTTAATGAAATCTGTAGAATAAAAAATATTATTATTTTGAGAATAATATAAACTAATATTACCAATAACCGTGATTTGGTCGATTAAGTAATGTTTTAAATGAATCTTTCTTTGTTAGTTCGATCATCACGCCAGAGATTGGAAGAATATCTTCATAGTTGTTCAGACCTGCAAAAAAAATTTATTTAACTAGGTTTCCATCTTCGTGAAGGTTATTCTTGTTTATTCCTAAAGATGTGAGAATTACCAATTTCTTAGTAGGACATTCTTTAGCATTTCGCCTTTGCTTTGACATCTATTAACCGATCACTTCAATTAAATTCAAAGTTTTAGAAAACTTACCTTGGATGTGCTTGTCCAATGGTTCAAGTAAATGTTGAATTGGGCTTTTGATGAGTTTTCTTTTCTTCAATTGTTTAATGCATGCATCTCAAGGTGTTTGGGATCATCTTTGTTTTGGGGCTGTATATTTTCCTGTGCACAGCTTTGGAGTTTAGTATGACTACTTGAATCCAACCTCTCTAGGTACTAGTGGCACTGTACTTGTGTCTATATTATCTTGGGGTTGATTCTTTTTAATCAATTCTTCATACATCTCCACTCTTAGGCTTTCCCAAGTATGGACTGGTTGGCTGTAGTATATTTGTCCAACCTCTTCTTTCTCCCACCACTTGTAGGCTTTCTCAGTAAGTGTATCTATGGCAAAGGACAGCTTTTATTTATCTGGAATGTGACATGCTTGAAACCATCCCTTTTCCCATCTTAGATAGGTTTTTGGATATTGTATATAACCTATAAAGGTTATGGGCTACGGTTCATTGTCATTTTCATCTTCATCGGAGTAAATGGTTGGACTATCTTGCACTTTATTTGGTTCTGGTTCATCTACTTCAATCTCTGATTTATCAACAAAGCTATCTTCTAAATCAGCCTCTTTGTTCTAAGGCTCTTCATAAGACAATTTAGTTTCTCGTAAACTGATTTGAGAGTTGGTTTCTTCACACCATGGCTTTTCTTCAAGGTAAAGCTCTATGAACTGGTCTGGCTCTTCTCCATGATAAGTTCTCCATGTTTTGGTTCATCTTTGCGGCCTCCTTCAGTCTATTTATGCCCTGATTCTCTCACATAGTATTCTCTTTTTCACTTTCATAGTAGCTTCTTTCTTTGTACACTCTTGTGGTTTGTGTTGTTTTGATCATATATAGTCTGGTGGTTCAGGTTCTTCTTCTTCACCTTCTAGCTGATCTCCATAACTTATTCCAGAATCAGTTTCCTCATAACATGGCTGGTCTGTGTAGTTTCCTCTTTCTTCTTCCCATAAGTCATCCGGTTCTTCACTCCAGTCAACTTCTAGGATGTTGGATACTCTCATCTTTTTCACAGTGGGGATCTACACGGACCAAAGAGGTGGAAGTTGCTTCCCATAAAATTTTCATATTCTTTGTAATTCTTTTTTATATGAAGCAATTGAACAAAGCAAGTTTTTAATCCGGAAATCAATAGAGAAAAGTGATTCCACACTAGAATGTAAAGACAGGCACAAAAGATAATGTTCAAAAAAAAAAAAAGGAACAAAAGATAAAAAGTTCACCTGCTACTGAACATGTATGAAATGACAAATTTTTTGAAATTTAGGTATGAATTAGATGAATATAAGTTTTGGTGTATTTTTTAGCACATTAGTCAAATTGGTTATGATTCGACATTTTTGTCTGAAAAAGCCAAAAATCCGAAAATCTGACTGAACTACCTATTTTGAAAATTATAACAGTTGGATGAGGGTCTAGTGGAAATGCAATGAAGATTGGAGGAAGAAGAAGAGGCCAAAGCAGCCCTAATGAGGAGAATCCAAAAGCCTACCAAGCTCATACTCGTATCTATCAAGAATTCTATTCACGGATATTTAAGTGATGTACCCACTCACCAGCGCAGTCTCTCTGCAGGCAAAGATGATGTAAGTTTTCTTATCAAACCAGTGATATGTCCGAAATGATAAATTCTTGCCGCGCCATTTCAGAGTGGTAAATAGTTTGAGTGGTTTTATCCATTATGGGTTGGGCCAACGGAATAAGTTTTGGAAATAGTTGGTGTTGTTCATTCAACCAGAACAAGTATCGATTTTTTTTTTGTCAAGGTTTTTTTGTTTATCTTTTTCTAGACAAGTAATGTATCATTTTATCTGTTTTTCTAGTGCTGCATGCATGTTGCTGCCTTATCTCAAAAGCTGTTTCAGAACACAATGGACAAGTCTGTTTTTCTTTGCTTTTCCGAAATTGTATTCTCTGCTCTTGGATAATGATGATAACCTGGGAATTCTATATTTTGACTCTTGACTTTTGTATCGACGCCGGCTGAAATCGACCTCCTGGTTGAACAAGTTAAGATGCTTGCTGGTGAGATAGCTTTTAGTACCATTTTAAAGCGTTTGGTGGATCAGTCCGTAAATGATCCAGAAAACTCACAAACTCAGGTAAAGTTACTTTCTGATACTTGTGTACTCTGCCATTGAAAACACGTTTCAGAGATACATTTTGTGATTTTTTAAATATTGTTTGAGTGTTTACTGAAATGGCTCATTTACCTTTAGCTTAAGTTACTAGCCGAATAAATTATTGTATGCAGAAAAGAATCGCAAAGACAAATATCTCAAAGCTAAGGTTTAAATACCTTTAGCTTCTTGTGGGTTTGGCCTTCACTCTTCACATCAATTTTGGGTTAATCAGTTATTAAAACCCATACCAAACAAGTTTTGGTTTGACTTAGTTTGCTTTATGTTAAAGTCAATCATAAATCGAAATTGGAAAAAAAAGAAGACTCAGTTACAAAAGGAATTAAAAAACACGTGTTTAGCTATAAAAGGAAAACATCTATGAACACAAGAGATAATCCGCAAAAGCAAGAGAACAAGACTAAGAGAACCGAGAGGTAGAAAGAAAAAAGATAATAAAAGAGAAATTAAGGAGAGTTAGATTTTTCAGAGTCTTTATATTCTTTTTTTCTAATCATTTTTGTTAAACCAAACCTGTAACAAAGAGAGAAAGAACTCTATTAATGTCTTGTAATATTCCTCTGATTGATAGTGAAATTGTGGGAGGCGGATCCTACCCAAGAGATACCGAAATATTTTACGGAAACTCGGTGATCAATTGTTTTGTGCTTTTAAGTTTTTCATTCATCTCAATATCCTAAAGTTAAGTTCATGCTGAAGCAGTAGAATCAGATTATAAATCTTTACAAGTGGTATCAGAGCAATACATGTTTAATTACAAGTACTAAGAGGAAATATGGAATCAATATCAAGAAATTTCGATGTTGAGAAGTTTGATGGAAAATGTGACTTCGGGTTATAGAAGTACAAGATGCTAATGCACTTGGAGCTTCTAGGGTTAAATTCTACTCTTCAAGAAGTTTCAGCCTTTTCTTCTGAAAAAGACAAGGAGAAAGATGAAAAATTAATAAAAGTCAAAGTTGATTTGTTGAAAGACAAAAGAGCAAAAAATCTAATATGCATGAACTTAGGAAATTTGGTTTTGGGTAAGGTGATGAAGGAGACAACTGCACTAGGAGTTTGGAAAGCTTTTAGAAAGAGATTATCAAACCAAGATATTGTCTAATAGGATCTACATGAAACAAAAGTTTGCTATCTTCAAGATTGAAGCATTGAGGAAACTCTGGATACTTTTCTCAAATTAGTTGCAGATCTTGCAAGTCTAAATATCAACATTAGTGATGAAAACCAGGCAATTCAAGTTCTATCTAGTTTGCCCCAGCATTTTAATTCATTTGTTGACACGCTCTAGTATGGGACTGCAAAGGAAACTCTTACCATGAATGATGTGATAAATTCAGCATACTCCAAAGAAGTAGAACTAAAGGAGAAGGGTCTGCTGAACAAATCCAGATCCGAGACAAAGGGTCTTTACGTGGAATCAAAGGGAAGATCTGAAAGAAAGGCTATGATGGAAACTCAAAACAATGGAGAGGAAAGTCTAGCGGCAGGGGCAGATATAAGTCAAAGCCAAGATATGATAAGAACCATGCAGCTTGTCATTTGATAGATTGTCCAGAAAAAAGCAACCATGCAGCTAACATTGCTACAGAACTTAAGCACCTTTAGTACTAACAATTAGTGTGCAAGACACTAAGAAAGATTAGATCATGGATTCTGGGTGTTCTTTTCACAGTACAGCAAACAAGGAAGTCATGTTTGATTTCAAGGAGTTGAATGGTGGTCCAGTGTTAATAGCGAATAACACTTAGTGTGATATCAAATGAATTGGGAAAATAAAAATTCAAAATTTAGATGGTTCTGAAGTTATACTCACAGATGTAAAGTACACGGCGGATGTGAGTAGAAATCTAATTTCCTATGGAATGTTAGAAAGATCATATTGAAGATACGTAGAAGTGATTTTAAGGTTCATTTCTACATAAATAGAAAAAAGTATTGTCTGGAAAATACAAAAATAAGTTATTGTGAAAACTCCTTATTAACTTAATTTAATAAACCAAAATTTATAACACAACATAGTTGTTATATTTTGTGGTTAATATCGAAAAACCTTCAAGATTAAATGTTTGAAATTGAAAATAAAAGTTAAGAACAAATATTTTATTATTTACGAATGGCATGTTTTGTTAAATCCAGTTCATGCTATATAGTTAGTCATCAATGTAACTTTAACTTATTGTAGAGTTATATCGTTATTTGAGTTTATTTTAAACAAGATGTTATTGAGAAAATATCTATAAAATTGCATAATTTTTATAAAAAATAATTTAGAAGTTATATTATTTGAAGATATTTTTCATTTTAATAGTATATATAATATGAACAACAACAAAAATTGAGATCACAAACTCAAACATTGTTTTTTATTTTAAATGGTAAAACAAGTATTTTAAAACCGTACACACGCAAATTAATCTCTTCTTATCAAAGAGATCTTCGAACCAACAAAAATCTTTAAAACGACGAAAGACTCTTTAGTCTATCCATTGATTAAGTGGGACACTTGAAACCAGTTGGTGGATTTTTTCCACAGTTGACAAGAAGTTCAAGAGCAACAGGGACGATGAGTTTGACATTGAGAAGTTTAGCTTTAATGGCGGTACATAGACAAACAGCTGCATCCAAGTCAACTAAACCTTTCAAAACCGGACAGCATTCTTGCTTGGCGCTTTTCCCAAGCCCTATGTGAACCAGACCTCCCAAAACATCCACACACGAGCCTAGCTTTAGTGTGTCGATTGGGCAAGTTTCTGGCTTAGGTTTAGGTGGTACCGAAGGCGTAGGAGGAGACAATGGTGGTGGACATGTTTTCGGTGGCATAGCACCAGGTGGAGTTGGTTTTGGCGGTACAATAGGTGGAGTTGGCTTTGGCGGTGTTGCTACTGGTGGTGTTGGTGTTGGCGGTGTTGCCACAGGAGGAGTTGGTTTTGGTGGCGTATCGATTGGTGGAGTCGGTTTTGGTGGTGTTACAACGGGTGGTGTTGGTGATGGTGGCATTATGGGAGGGGTCGGCTTTGGTGGAGTTACAATCGGTGGTGTTGGAGTTGGAGATGGTGGCATTACGGGAGGAGTTGGTTTTGGTGGAGTTACAATGGGTGGTGTTGGTATTGGCGGACTTACAACTGGTGGAGTTGGTTTCGGCGGTGTAACAACAGGTGGTGTTGGTTTTGGCGGTGTAACAACGGGAGGCGTTGGTTTTGGCGGTGTAACAACTGGGGGCGTTGGTTTTGGCGGAGTTACGATGGGTGGTGTTGGTGTTGGCGGACTTACGATTGGTGGAGTTGGTTTTGGAGGCGTAACAACGGGTGGAGTTGGTTTAGGCGGAGTGACAATGGGTGGAGTTGGTGTTGGCGGCGTTATAATGGGTGGCGTTGGTTTTGGTGGTGTTACAATGGGTGGTGATGGTGATGGTGGCATTACAGGAGGAGTTGGTTTCGGTGGAGTTATAACTGGTGGTGTTGGCGGACTTACGACTGGTGGAGTTGGTTTTGGAGGCGTAACAATAGGTGGTGTTGGTTTTGGAGGTGTTACCACGGGTGGTGTTACCACGGGTGGTGTTGGTTTTGGCGGTGTTACCACAGGTGGTGTTGGTTTTGGTGGAGTAACAGTGGGCGGAGTTGGGATTGGCGGTGTTGGTTTTGGCGGCGTTACAACGGGTGGTGTTGGTGATGGCGGCATTATGGGTGGGGTTGGCTTTGGTGGAGTTACAATTGGTGGTGTTGGTGTTGGTGGACTTACGACTGGTGGAGTTGGTTTTGGAGGTGCAACAATTGGCGGCGTTGGTTTTGGTGGTGTAACAACTGGTGGTGTTGGTTTTGGCGGTGTTACTATAGGCGGTGTTGGTTTTGGCGGGGTTACTATAGGCGGTGTTGGTTTGGGTGGAGTTACAATTGGTGGTGTTGGTGTTGGCGGACTTACAACCGGTGGAGTTGGTTTTGGAGGCGTAAGAATGGGTGGTGTTGGTATTGGTGGAGTTACCACGGGTGGTGTTGGTTTTGGTGGAGTAACAATGGGTGGAGTTGGTGTTGGCGGTGTTGAAATAGGTGGAGTAGGTTTTGGTGGTGTTGCAACAGGTGGTGTTGGTGATGGCGGCATTATGGGTGGGGTTGGTTTTGGTGGAGTTACAACAGGTGGTGTTGGTTTTGGCGGACTTATGACCGGTGGAGTTGGTTTTGGCGGTGTTACCACGGGAGGTGTTGGTTTTGGCGGAGTAACAATGGGTGGAGTTGGTGTTGGCGGCGTTACGATAGGTGGAGTCGGTTTTGGTGGGGTTACAATGGGTGGTGTTGGTGACGGTGGCATTATTGGTGGGGTAGGCTTTGGTGGAGTTACAACGGGTGGTGTTGGTGTTGGCGGACTTATAACTGGTGGAGTTGGTTTTGGAGGCGTAACAATGGGTGGTGTTGGTTTTGGTGGAGTTACAACAGGTGGTGTTGGTGTTGGTGGACTTACGACGGGTGGAGTTGGTTTTGGAGGCGTAACAATGGGTGGTGTTGGTGTTGGTGGAGTCACAACGGGTGGTGTTGGTTTTGGTGGAGTAACAACAGGCGGAGTTGGTGTTGGCGGTGCTATAATAGGTGGAGTCGGTTTTGGTGGTGTTACAACGGGTGGTGTTGGTGATGGTGGCATTATTGGAGGGGTTGGTTTCGGAGGAGTTATAATGGGTGGTGTTGGTGTTGGCATTGGCGGACTTACGACCGGAGGTGTTGGTTTTGGTGGCGTTACTACAGGCGGTGTTGGTTTTGGTGGAGTTACACTGGGTGGTGTTGGTGTTGGTGGGGGTGTTGGAGGACTAACAACTGGTGGAGTTGGTTTTGGAGGGGTAATAATGGGTGGTGTTGGTGTTGGTGGTGTTGGTTTGGGCGGAGTAATGATTGGTGGAGTCGGTATTGGCGGTGTTACCACAGGTGGAGTTGGTTTTGGTGGTGTTATAATGGGTGGTGTCGGTGATGGAGGCATTATGGGAGGAGTTGGTTTTGGTGGAGTTACAACGGGTGGTGTCGGTGTTGGTGGACTTACGACCGGTGGAGTTGGTTTTGGAGGCGTAACAATGGGTGGTGTTGGTGTTGGTGGAGTTACCACTGGTGGTGTTGGTTTTGGTGGAGTAACAATGGGAGGAGTTGGTGTTGGCGGTGTTACGATAGGTGGAGTCGGTTTTGGTGGTGTTATAACGGGTGGTGTTGGTGATGGTGGCATTATTGGAGGGGTTGGTTTTGGAGGAGTTATAACGGGTGGTGTTGGTGTTGGCATTGGCGGACTTACGACCGGAGGTGTTGGTTTTGGTGGTGTTACTACAGGCGGTGTTGGTTTTGGTGGAGTTATACTGGGTGGTGTTGGTGTTGGAGGACTAACAACTGGTGGAGTTGGTTTTGGAGGGGTAATAATGGGTGGTGTTGGTGTTGGTGGTGTTGGTTTGGGCGGAGTAATGATTGGTGGAGTCGGTATTGGCGGTGTTACCACAGGTGGAGTTGGTTTTGGTGGTGTTATAATGGGTGGTGTCGGTGATGGAGGCATTATGGGAGGAGTTGGTTTTGGTGGAGTTACAACGGGTGGTGTCGGTGTTGGTGGACTTACGACCGGTGGAGTTGGTTTTGGAGGCGTAACAATGGGTGGTGTTGGTGTTGGTGGAGTTACCACTGGTGGTGTTGGTTTTGGTGGAGTAACAA
>OVBI01002393.1:0-20620 GCA_900406495.1 Sisymbrium altissimum | reverse complement strand
AATTAGGATATTAAGTATGTTTTAAAAAGACTTATATTAACCAAACACAGCGGCAGACACAAAGACTCTTCGNATTAACCAAACACAGCCACAGACAGTCAAAGACTCTTCTTCTCATTATATTAGCAACCATTATCTTCTTTAACCTTTTTTGAAATTTTCGTTTTGCTTTCGTTTCGTCCTTGACCAAATTTGAGTAGAGGTAATTGGTAAAAAGATGATTAGATTATCATAAGAAATTTCTCTGGGATAATAAGTGAATAAAAGAAGAAAAAAAGAAGAGTCAAAACTCAAGTTCGCTTTTATATCCTGTTTTATCTACTTCTTTGCTTCATAATCAACTAATTTTCTCTTATGCTTATTGTAGATGGACAGTTCTAGAGTCAATCAAAGAGAAAATCTTCAGGAAATAAAAGGAAGCAACCAACTGAAGTTCCTACTGGTACTAATGATGCGTCGATGCCAAAACCAAAGAAGCAATAATTTAGTATGGTTTTTCGGTATAAAACCGAAGAAACCAAAAACCGTAGGTATATTAACCGAACCAAATCAAAATAGATATAGAACTAATATGGTAGTTAATTTTGATAAACCGAAAAACCGAAAACCAAAAATAACCGAACCGAAACCGTACCAAAATCCGAATTGAACAGCCCTAGATTTTTCGTAAAATTTTTTCCGGAAAACTGTTTTAGATAAGTTTTTCCGAGAATTTTCGTATGAAAACACCTTACCAACCAAGTTTACCGAGCTGGATGGCAGGAAGGAGCACTCATGTGCTGAATGCTGATTTTGAACAGCATTTTCTACCGAGCTGGACAGCAGGCAGCATGCTGACCGTCCAGCTCGGTCAGTTTTGGCTTGTGAGCCTCTTCCTTTAAAAACTCTAAGGCTCTGCTTGGTTTTTAAAGACTATAGACTTTGTTACCTGTAGACTTTAGAAAAAATTTCTGTTAAAACTTTAGGCTTTAAAATATTAATTATGGCTTTAGAAAAAAACCTAAAGCCATAAATTATTGGCTTTTAGAAAAAACTCACGTAACAAAAGAAAAAATTTAAAGTAGGCTGTGACAAAAAATAGGAAGGCTTTTAGGACTGTTGAGATTTAAAAATGTGATTGGAGAAAAAGAAACTTTGAAGACTTTGAGTAAAAGCAAAAGCCTCTAAAGCCTCAAACAATCAGACCCTAAGTGTTTCCAGAAATTTTTCGTAAAAGTTTTTCCGAAAGACTGTTTAGGGTAAGTATTTCGGAATTTTTTATAAAGTTTTTCCGGAAAACTGTTTTAGATAAGTTTTTAGGAAGTTTAATAAAGTTTTCACGGAAAACTATTCAAGATAAGTTTTTCCGAGAACTTTCATATGAAAACACCTTGTCCACCAAGTCTACCGAGCTGGATGGCAGGAAGGACCATTCATGTGCTGAATGCTGATTTTGGACAGCATTTCATACCGAGCTGGTCAGCATGGACAGCAGGCAGCATGCTGACCGTCCAGCTCGGTCAATTTTGGCTTGTGAACTCTCTCCTTTGGAAACTGTAAGTTTTTCTGGAGATCGTTCCGTAAAAATTTTTCCGAGAAACTGTTTAGGATATGTTTTTCGAAATTTTAATAAACTTCTTGGAAAAACTGTTCAAGATAAGTTTTTTCAAAAAAATTTATAAAATCTTTACGGAAAACTGTTTAAGATAAGTTTTTCCTAGATTTTTCGTATGAAACTATCCTGCCCACCAATCCTACCAAGCTGGCCGACATGAATGAGCTGAATGCTGTCTTTGGACAGCATTTTCTACCGAGCTGGAAGGTAGGCAGCATGCTGACCGACCAGCTCGGCCAATTTTGGCTTTTGAGCTTCCTTCTCCGAAAACTGTAAGTTTCTCCGGAGGTTGTTTCGTAAAAGTATTTTCCGAGAAACTGTTTAGGAGAAGTTTTCGAAATTTCAATAAACTTCTTGGAAAAACTGTTCAAGATAAGTTTTTTCAAAAAAATTTATAAATTTTTTACGGAAAACTGTTCAAGATAAGTTTTTACGGAAAACTGTTCAAGATAAGTTTTTACGGAAAACTGTTCAAGATAAGTTTTTCCGAAAGTTGCCATACGAAAACAGCCTGCCCACCAAATCTATCGAGCTGGCCGACAGGAGGAAGCTGAATGCTGACTTTGGCCAGCATTTTCTACCGAGCTGGACGGTAGGCAGCATGCTGACCGTCCAGCTCGGCCAGTTTTGGCCTGTGAGCTCACTTCTCCGAAAACTGTAAGTTTTTTCGGAGATCGTTTCGTAAAAGTTTTTCCGAAAGACTGTTTAGGATAAATTTTTCAGAATTTTGATAAAGTTTTTCTGGAAAACTGTTTAAGATAAGTTTTTTGGGAGTTTAGTAAAGTTTTCACGGAAAACTGTTCAAGATAAGTTTTTCCGAGAATTTTCGCATGAAAACACCTCGCCCACCAAGTTAACCGAGCTGGATGGCAGGAAGGAGTATTCATGTGCTGAATGCTGACCTTGGCAAGCAGATTTGCACCGAACTGGATGGTAGACAGCATGTTGCCTGTCCAGCTCGGTCACTTTTGGCTTGCATACTCCCCTCTTTTATTCATTCTGTTTTCGGGAAAAACTCAAGTGTTTCTAGAAAAGTTTTTTGTTAATGTTTTCTTCGAAAGACTGTTCAAGATAAATTTTCCGAACATTTTTNGAAGGAGTATTCATGTGCTGAATGCTGACCTTGGCAAGCAGATTTGCACCGAACTGGATGGTAGACAGCATGTTGCCTGTCCAGCTCGGTCACTTTTGGCTTGCATACTCCCCTCTTTTATTCATTCTGTTTTCGGGAAAAACTCAAGTGTTTCTAGAAAAGTTTTTTGTTAATGTTTTCTTCGAAAGACTGTTCAAGATAAATTTTCCGAACATTTTTCACACTTGATCACCATGGCTACCGAGCTGGCTGTAAGGGAGGGGCATTCATGTGCTAAATGCTGACATTGGCAAGCAAATGATACCGAGCTGGACGGTGGGTAGCATGTTGCTTGTCCAGCTCGGCCAACTTCTGGCCTATATGCCCTCTTCCTCGATTCCTTATGTTTTCGGGAAAAACTTAGTTTTTCCGGAAAGCTTTCGTAAAAGGTTTTCCGAAAAACTCTTGAGGATAAGTTTTGTGGAATCGCACGAAACCAACTCGAGCGCCATGGAGGCCGAGCTGGCTGTCATGGTAAGGCCTTTGTGTGCTGGTTGTTGAGTTTTGAGACTTAAAAATCACATCCTTCATATCATTAAAACAAACAGCAAAGAAAACAAGTTCAAAGAAAACATACAACTTAGAAGCAAAACACAAAAGCTAAATGTAAAAATCAACTTGAATCCTTAAGACAATCAGAAGTTTCATAGTTCAGTAAGTCATCTTGATCATGATTGAAGTCCCCATCTTCTTCATGCTGAGCCATGTTGGCTTCCGGTTTTTTCCCTTTTAGACTCTCTTGATAGAGGTCAACAAGTTGTCTGGGAGTTCTGCAATTCTTAGCCCAGTGATTGCTCATCCCACACCGATGGCATGCTGAATCGGTGGTCGAGTTTTGCGGTTTGGAAGATCCCGCAGCAACACGGCCTCGACCTCGACCACGGCTGGTATCGGGTTTGTACCCGCGGCCTCGGTTTAAAGAACCTCGGTCATAAGGGTGGTGGTTTCCACGACCATGCCCTTGCCATCTCCCACGTCCACGGCCACCATACTGCCTTGGCTGTCTTTGGACAAGGTTTGTTTTTTTCTCTTCCGTGACCACATGGTTTTCGGGAAGTGGGGTTGCACTAGGAGGTCTCTTTTCACTGTTTCTTAATAGTAACCCATTGTTCTTCTCGGCTAGTAATAGGCATTAGATTAGACTTGAATATGTCTGAAAGCCCTTTTCACGATATTGTTGTTGTAACAATATGTTACTTGTGTGGAAGGTGGAGAAAGTTTTCTCTAGCATATCTTTATCAGATATCTCCTGTTCACACAGTTTCAATGTTGAAACTATTTTAAACATAGCTTAGTTATATTCTTCCACGGACTTAAAGTCCTGGAACCAGAGATCCCTCCAATCACTTTGGACCTTTGGTAACAGCACCGTTCTATGGTGGTCATATCGTGATTTCAATTCTTTCCAAAAGTCTAGGAGATTTTCAATGGTTACATATTAATTTTTGAGACTTTCATCAAGATGATGGAGAATGATCAGGATTGCTTTGTATCTATTTCTTTTGTTTTCATTATTATCATCAACAATTCATTCGCCTAGTCCTTCTAACTTTAGGAGGATCTTAGTATCCAATGCCCATTGTAAGTAATTATCTCCAGAGAGATTTAAGGCAGAAAATTTCTAGTTGTTGATTTTAGACATCTGAAATCATATATCATATTCTTTAAGTTTGTTCAAGATGGTATTCTGCAAGCAAAACATGAAAAATGATGGAAGCAGGGGTGTGCGAGAATGATGCAACAAGATTGGCGGTTTATGATGCAATTTTAACAAGTACTCATGATTTCAGATTTATGTTTAATCAATTTAACAAAACAATCAATATTCAGGATTAGAGTTTGATCAATTTAACAAAATAATTAAGATTCAGGGTTAGAGTTAGATCAATTTAACAAAACAATCAAGATTCAGGACTAGAGTTTGATCAGTTTAACAAAACAATCAAGATTCAGGATTAGGGTTTTAGTTCCATTAGGTCAGATTCGATCTTATGTTTTAGGGATTCGATTTTGTTTACCTTAAATACCGAATGGGTTGAATGGATTGAACCGGGAGCTAAAAGACCTCGGAAAACAAGCTGACCACGAGCTGCAATGAACACGAGCTGAATTGGGTATGTTTTTACGGCGGCGGCTGATAGGGTTTCGTGAGCTCAGGGTTTTAGAACAATCGTGCTGATAACGTGTTGTGAAACTAGATAAGTTTTGTATGAATCCTATATATAAGGATTATACAATGGGAGAAAAGGAAATTACCCTTTTCTTAATCCTAATTTATCATTTTCCTAATAATAAAAGAGATACATAAAAGATAATTCCTAATACAAATAGGGAATAGACTAAAGCGAATCTAGAAGATTTCAGACCAAATGGTTCTGACAAATCCAACGGTTTACAACAGTTTAGTAGATTTTATGATTATTTGAGTTTTAGCAACAACAACAAAATAATGAAAATGTGAGAAGGCGCCACATTTCAAGGATTCTCGAAACGAGGTATTCGTCGTAAGAATTTTCCACTTTAGCTGGACAGTAGAATATCGCCTCGCGTAAAACTGTTTCGGAGAAATTGTGTAGCTCCGCGATGACGATTGGTTATATTCATCGGTTAGGAAGGCGACTCTACACCCTCCTTCTGTTTCATTAGCATGAATGCTCTCTATTTTCACACCAATTACTTGACCGACCTCTTCTCGTGTCCTTGCAATGCAACACACGTCCCCATAGCAGCTTTCTAATGATGCGTCCGGTGGTATCAATTGTTCTGCACTACAAGTCGCGACACATCCGACAATTCTGGGGTTAATATTAGTCAATGCGGCCTTGCTATTACACCCATAAGCCACGAGTGTGTTATCGCTGCTGATGGAAAAAGGAGTTCCCGTAAAATTCAGAAGCTCTTGGGACTTTTCTCCGTCGCCCCCAGAACATCCAATAGAAGTTATCTGGGTTTTGATGCGGAGTGACCCCCAAGGAAGGGACCTAAAAAGGGACACATATGAGTCGTACCCGTTCGCTAATTGTCCCGGAAGATCGAATCCCACAACTTCTTTCTCGATCATGGGCAGAAAAGGGAGGGAAGTAGAACTGTTGCACAGGACTTCATACCACTCATTCTAGTAACAACCTTCTCCAATTCCAAAAGGGTACGGTATCGCAATCTTTCCGCAATGCCAACTTGAAACGGTGAGTTCTGCAGAAATAGACTTCACTACAAGCAAGTAGAAGACACAAGTGACACATAATAAATCTCTCTCTCTCTCTCTCTCTCTCTCTCTCTCTCTCTCTCTCTCTCTCTCTTTTTCTTTTTTTTTCTGCCGAATGTGTTTTCCTTCTTTCTCTTCACTCTTCACTTTTCTTCTTTGTTCTATATATCGGTGGGTTTACTGGCGATTTCTATGCCTCTATAACACGTCCAAATTTTCTAACAACATTTAATGTACATGGAGAAAAAAAGGCCAAGTCTCGCGAGACAACCACAATAACTCATTAGTATGTGGCAGTATGGCATCCTCGAACTTCCATGATAGATGTTTTCTTTTCATTACCAGACTTTGATTACTGTCAGGAGAACATTTAGTTCATCTGCATGTTAGCCTTTTGAATTTGTACAAGCTACCTAGAAAGAAAAATGCGTTACTCTTGGTTAGGTTAGGTTAGGGGTACAGTTAAAATGTCTAATGTTATTATTTACTCAATCGCCATTTAGTAACACGTGACTTGTTGGATTGAGAAAAAGACTAAAATTTTTGTTGAATACTCCAAAAATTTAGAGATTCTATCTAAATAAAAAAATATATATACAATATTCTATATTAGTATTATTTTATAAACACTATGGTAAAGAACTCTTCAATAATGGTGCTGTAATGCCCCTCCGTATTAGCACAAGAATCTGATTGCCCTCATTTAATCTTATCCCTCTCCTAGAGGGAAATGTTATCTTTAACACTGGATAAAAAAAGAAGAAAAAAAATGGGAAGCAGAGTTTTGTGGATTGGGATAGAAAAACTAACACATGGAATTTTTTAATTCTCAATAGATAATAAATTAAAACAATTAACTGTAGACCCCACATTTTATCTCTTTCGGTTCCATTTTTCTTTCTTCCATCGAAGCATTTTAAACTTTAAATTTAATATAAATCTTCATATTTTATCATGTTTTGTGTTTATAATTAAATTAACAAGTTTTTTATTATCGTATAACTGAATTATATCTATAAGGTTAGAAATTTTTGTTGAGTACTCTAAGAATTTAGATACTCTATCTAAATAAAAAAACTATATACAATATTCTATATTATTATTACTTTTTAGAGACCATGGTAAAGAACCCTTCAATAATGGTGCTCTAATGCCCTTCCGTAGGCGCACAAGAATATGACTGTCCTCATTTGATATCTCTCTTCTAAAGGGAAATGTCATTTTTAACCCTGAATAAAAAAAAAGAAAAAAAATGGGAACAGAGTTTCGTGGATTGGGATAAAAAAAAACTAACAAACTGTTATAATAATAATAACGATAATTTATTATATTGATAAATATGAATAAAGAATAAAATTTTATACCCGCAGAGTTTTGAGATACCGAAATATAGAAGAAGAGATGAGAGAGAAATGTATTACTCGTATTCGTATTTTGATTTCGAATGATGAAGAATGAAAAGTGTAATACAATTGAACGTAAACGTTCGTTTATATAAAAGTGAAAAAGTGAAAGTTACTGTGCATGCATAGTGACAGTGGGGTCTACCAATTATCTTTACGTATGAATCTGTATGTTGCTTTCCTCTTTCTTTGACTTTTGTAACACTCCCCCTTGGACACCATTGTCACTATTTTTTTTTAACGCCTTTTGTTGCCTCGTTAAAAACCTTTCTAAGAAAACCCAGTGGGAAAAACCATAGTAAGGTAAAAAAGAGTAGAACTGCGTAAGCTCCCCCTTGAATAAGATCATCTCATAGATCTTGTTGGTGACGCATTCCAATGTTATGGACATGCTTCCTGAATGTAGTGGTGGGTAATGATTTTATGAAAAGATCAACTGCATTGTCGCATGATTGAACATACCTCACTTCAAGCTCTTTATTCTTCTCGAGTTCTTGAATGTATGTGAATAACTTTGGAGGTATATGTTTAGTTCTGTTACTCTTGATATATCCTTCCTTCGTTTAAGCGACGCATGCAGCATTATCTTCATATAAGATAGTTGGATCTGTATCTTCGTGAATCCCACTGCTTGATAGGATGTATTGACTTATTGATCTTAGCCATACACATTCTCTACTTGCTTCATGGAGTGCAATGAGTTCAGCATGATTTGATGAAGTAGCCACGACAGTCTGCTTCTGAGAACGCCAAGATATAGTGCATCCCGTTTGTGATCGGGCTTTATGTAGATCTGATAGATATCCTGCATCTGCAAAACCAACCATTTGACCTTTTGAATTGTTAGGATAAAATAAACCTAAATCAGTAGTCTCTTGAAGGTAACGGAAAATATGCTTAATTCCATTCCAATGTTTTCGCGTAGGGGACGAACTGAATCTTGCCAAAAGATTAACAGCAAATGATATATCAGGTCGGGTACAATTTGCAAGATACATGAGTGCTCTGATTGCCTTAAATATGGTACTTTAGGACCAAGTATTTCTTCATTTTTCTCATGTGGTCTAAATGGATCACTTTCAATATTAAGTGATCTGACAACCATAGTTTTGCTTAAAGGAGTCGCTTTATCCATGTTAAAGCGTTTTAATACTCTTTTGGTATATGTGCATTGGTGTACAAATATACTGTTTTGAGAATGCTCAATTTGTAGATCAAGACAATACTTTGTCTGTCCGAGACCTTTCATCTCAAATTTTCTTTTTAAATAATCTGATGCTTTCTATATCTTTTCATGAGTTCCGATTATGTTTATATCATCAACATATACTGCAATTATCACAAATCCAGATTCTGTTTTCTTGATGAAAACACATGGGCATATAGGATCATTTATATATCCTTCTTTTGCCAAATGCTCACTGAGACGATTGTACCACATACGTCCAGATTGTTTTAGCCCATATAATGATCTTTGCAATTTTATTGCACATAACTCCTTTGGTTTAGAACTCAATGCTACTGGCATCTTAAAACCATCAGGAACTCTCATATAGATATCAGTATCTAATGATCCATATAAGTATGCCGTAACGATATCCATAAGACGCATTTCTAGATTCTTATCAGCCGCTAGACTTATTAAGAATCTAAACGTGATTGCATCCATAACGGGAGAATATGTTTCCTCGTAGTCTATTCTAAGTCTTTGTGAAAAACCCTGGGCGACAAAACGAGCTTTATATCTTATGATCTCATTTTTTTCATTTTCGTTTTCGAACGAAAACCCATTTATATCCAACGGGTCTCACATCTTCAGGTGTGAGTACAATGGGTCCAAACACTTCTCGTTTGTTAAGCGAATCAAGTTCAACTTGTATTGCATCTTTTCCTTTGATCCAGTCATGTCTTTTTTTGACATTCATATACCGACTTTGGTTCTGGATCTTCGTTTTCCTCATTTATTTCTTGTGACACAAGATATGAGAAAACATCATCGAGATCATCTATTTCATTTATTTTCCATATCTTTCTATTATGTATGTAGTTGATAGAGATCTCATGATTTTCTTCTGGATATAGATGCTCAGCATTATCATGAGTATCATGATTTACTTCTTCCAAAGTATTTTCTGCTACTTTGGGTATTTCATGCGTTTGAACCGACGGGTCTGCCACATTTCAGGCGTGTTTTAGACTTACGTGTATCATCTACTTTTCCACGTTCTTGTGGTATTTCTATACGAGCAGGAGTATTTGCAGCTGGTATATGAGACTTAGTTACCATTTTGGTATCTGCAAATGCATCAGGAAGTTAATTTGCTATACTTTGCAAATGCATAACTCGTCGAACTTCTAGTTCTGACTCTTTAGTAGGAGGATCAAGGTGTAGTAAAGATGGTACACTCCATTTGATTTCCTTTCCTACTTGTTTATTTTCTCCCCCTAGAACCGGGAATAATTTTTTTATCAAAATGGCAATCGGCAAAACGTGCCGTAAAGACATCCCCAGTCTGTGGTTCTAGGTATCGTATAATTGATGAGAATCACAACCAACATATATTTCCAACCTTCTTTGTGGTCCCATGTTTGTACGTTGTGGTAGTGCTATAGGCACATATACTGCACAACCAAAGATTCTTAGATGAGAAATATTTGGTTCTCGACCAAATGCCAATTGAAGTGGGGAATACTTATGATATGCACATGGTCTTATCCGAATGAGTGCTTCTGCATGCAAAATAGCATGTCCCCAAACATATGTTGGTAGTTTTGATCTCATGATCAATCATCTTGCAATTAACTGCAGACGTTTAATTAATGATTCAGCCAAACCATTTTGAGTATGAACATGAGCTACAGAATGTTCAACTTCAATTTCCATTACCATACAATAATCATTGAATGTTTGGGATGTGAATTTACCAGCGTTGTCTAGTCTAACTCGTTTAGTAGGATAATCAGAAAACTGAGCTTTCAGTTTGATTATCTGAGTTAGAAATCTCGCAAATGCCATATTTCGAGATGATAGTAGACAAACATGTGACCATCTGCTAGATGCATCAATTAATACCATAAAATAATGGAATGGTCCACATGGTGGATGTATTGGTCCACAAATATCGCCTTGAATTCTTTCAAGGAACTTAGGTGATTCTTTATCAATCTTGGTTGGCGATGGCCTTATGATCAATTTCCCAAGAGAGCATGCAACACATGTCATTTTATTTCCCTGATATATCTCTTGGATTTTCAACGAATGACCATGTGAGCTTTCTATGATCTTACGCATCATTGTGGTGCCTAGGTGACCAAGGCGATCATGCCACAATGTGAAATCCTCTGGATTTCTTCTGATCATAAGATTTGATTCGATTGCATCTATATAAGTATCATGCAAACCGGAAGGAAGTTTTGGAGTTTTTTCCAATATATGCTTTTGACCAGATTTATCAGAAGTTATATACATAACCTTCTTTCCATCCTCAGTTGCAGACTGAGTATCATATCCTTGAAGGTATATGTCTTTAAAACTCAACAAATTCCTTTTAGAATTCGGAGAATACAAGGCATCTTCAATGGAAAATTTTGTTCCATTAGGTAGCTTAAAGTTCGCTTTAGCAATTCCTTCAATCAGGTCTGCAAGACCTGATATTGTATTGAAAATTATCCTTTTAGGATTTATATAAGAGAAATATCTCTTTTCCTTCATAATAGTGTGTGTTGCTCCACTATCTAGTATACAAATTTCTCGAATTTGTTTATTGGATATTCTTCTATATGTATTCTGATCCATCTCTGTAACAAACACAAAAATCAATAAAGAGAAAGTAAATTTGATTCATAAAACCACACAATAATTATACAATAATTTTGTTGTTAGAAACAACATTACTCATGAAGCAAAATGCAGAAACATAATAATTATACATGGCTTTATTTTTTTGAGACTTCATTAAGTGGTCTCATAATAAGCTTTTCAATTTTCCGCTATCGTGGTCTCATCAAGGTCGTTCCCAAAATCAGAGGAATCGAGGTACGTCGTACCCTCAAAGTGTTCCGTAAGGTTCACTTCTTTTCCTTTGCCTTTAGTTGACTCTTGGTACAACTTGCAAAGATGTGGCGGAGTTCGACATACATGGGACCAATGCCCTTTGGATCCACACCTGAAACATATATTTTTTTGTTTCTGGGTGAAACTCCCTTGGAGTTCTTTTCCCTTTGAAATTCTTTCAGGTCGGATCAACTTGTATGATTGTGTCTCTTGTGGGTTATAATTCTTCCCACGTCCTCGACTAAATCGAGGACCACGACCACGACCACGACCACGACCATGATCATGATAGGTTTGACCCCTTTCATCTGGGTTTCTTACATATGTGGCGTTTACTTCAGGGAATGCCTTGGTTCCCGTTGGTCGAGAATTGTGGTTCTTTATGAGAAGTTCACAATTCTTCTCAGTTAGAATGAGCGTTACTATCAGCTCAGAAAACCTTTTGTATCTGGTTCTCCTGTAGAGTTCTTGCAGGACATGGTGTTCCTTGTGGAACGTAAGAAAGGTTTTTTCTAGCATTTCTACCTCACTGACACGTTTACCACAATAATCTACAATTGTGATACAATTCTCAGAATAGCGGAATGGTAATCTTCCACATTCTCGAAATCTTAAAACCTCAGATTTTTCCACTCTTCGAGTGCATGAGGAAAATTTATATCTCTTTGGTTGTCAAACCGCTCTTTCAGAGCTTTCCACAGCTGCGCTGGGTCTTTTATGTTAGCATAGTCATGCTTAACATTTTCATCGATATATTTTCTGAGGAAAATTATCGCTTGTGCCTTTTCATGGGTAGGCGATTCAATTTCCTCTTTTATAGAGTTTTCTATTTTTAGCATCTCTAGATGTAATTCGACATCAGTCGTCCATGCGATGTAATTCGACATCAGTCGTCCATGCGATATAATTTGCTCTGGTAATCTTAAGAGTTGGGAATTGTAACTTTTCAACATTTGCCATTGTTTTCTAAAATAAAGTCATAAAATATTATTAATATTGATTATTTAAAATGAAACAGATACATTAATCATACAAGCGATTATGAGGAAAAACAATGCATAGAAAACCAATGCAACGGTTATGGTAAATTCTTCGGGAGTAAATTCTCCAACGAACAGACCGTAAATAGAAGCAAAAATTACAATTGCACTTAAAAATAACAAGCACATCATCTTTCAAAAACGTAATAAAATCTATTTGAGAAATTTTGAGAGAAGCTGAAATCGTTGAGTGAAATGAATGAGTGAAAGATGAGTGTATTTATAGATTAAAAATTACTGTTCATAGCCGTTTGAAAAATAGAAATTTTTTCTTTGTGACCGTTGGTGAAAAATAATATTAAATAGAATTAAAATCAATCAAAAATTAATTTTCAATTAACAATCAATTAACTTACTAATTTTCAGGCATGGAATTTATATAGGTGGCTGAGCCTCCATTTATAATAATTAAAATATAAACAGATATATAATCATAATATTATGGTGACAAAGTCATCCACATTAGAACATAAATAAATTATACGGCGGCTTAGCCGTCCATTATAGCATTGACAGTAAATAAATAATTATGGTGCATTTAGCAGCCATGATATAATAACGGTAAATTATTAACGAGGCGACAAACCGCCCACGGTAATATAATGGTGAGGCGACGAACCGCCCACTGCCATATAATGGTGCGTTATACATCCATTATTAGAAATTATTAACGAGGCACACAGCCATTACTTAAATAATAAATTATTATATAGGTGGATATCCAACCATTATACAAAATAATAAATTATTATATATAGGCGGGTATCCCAGCCATTATAACAGGGTAAATATTACATATATATATATAGCCGTATCATAGAGTGATCGTGTTGATAACATGTTATTATAATAATAACGATAATTTATTATATCGATAAATATGAATAAAGAATAAAAGTTCATACCCGGAAAGTTTTGGGATACCGAAATATAGAAGAAGAGGCGAGAGAGAAATGTATTACTCGTCGTATTCGTATTTTGATTTCGAATGATGAAGAATGAAAAGTGTAATACAATTGAACGTAAACGTTCGTTTATATAGAAGTGAAAAAGTGAAAGTTACTGTGCGTGCATAGTGACAGTGGGATCCACCAATTATCTTTACGTATGAATATGTATGTTGCTTTCCTCTTTCTTTAACTTTTGTAACACTAAAAAATTTTTTAATTCTCAATAGATAATGAATTAAAATAATTAACTGTAGACCCCACACTTTAAATTAACAAGTTTCTTGTTACCGTATAACTGAATTACGTTTAGAAGGTTAGAATTTAACTAAAAATAAATTATATTCAGTATAGGTTAATTTTAGTTTTGAAACTAAAACACAAAATTAATCGATTTTTCAGAGAGAAAAATTCGGTTGAAGTCGGTTATATTTGGGGTATTCAACTCGGTTAAATTTGAATACAAAATTGGTATATATTAGGTATAAACCGGTATAATTTTGGTATAATCCAATTTTTATTAAAATTGAAATGTTCAACTTATTATGGAAGAGGTTACTATAATATTGTGAAACAATTAAAGAACTATTCTACTTATATATAAAAAAATACTATTTTACTTTTAGGATACAATAAACAAAATTTAATGCATAATTATATATTTTGACTATTGAAAAAAATATGATTATACAAATGGGTCTTATAAACAATAAAATTCACAATTGTCCATCAGAACACTTTGAATTGCGGATAGGAGTGAGTACGGATCAAATATCCTAGAATAATAATTATCAAAATCTGGATACGTTGGATATAAAAATAAATAATACATGGATCCACCAATACCTATAAATATTCTCCTATGTTTTGAGGGAAAAAAGAAGAAGTTGTTTTGGTGTTGAGGGAATAGTTGGTGTTAAAATATATACGCTATTATAACATTTTGTATTTGGAGCTCATTTTTGTTCACTTTATATTTTTGTATAATTGGGGACAACTAATTATAAATTTTTATGTAATTGGAAATTAAGTATAACTGGTGTAAATATATGTATAACTTAGTGGTTTTGGGACAACTCTTTATAACTAGTACAATTAAGTATTGCGACAACTATGTTTAACTAGTACAACTAAGTGTTTTTGGGATAACTAGATATTACTAGTATAACTAAGTATTAATAAATTAGCTGTATAAAAGTTAATAAAAATAATAATAAATATATTAAACACATTTTTTGATAATAATAAATCTAAAAAAGAATTAGTTTTGTGAAATATCTAAATCTGGCACCAAAAAAAAAATTCTTACAAATTCTATTTTTTCTACTAAAACTACCTTTTTCTCAGGAAATGGGTGGGTATGTAGTAAAGTGGGCATAACGGAAAGTTTATTTGGTACACGCAATCTAGATTCTAGTCTATCCCCGTTACACACAGAATTGGAGGCTTTACTTTGGACAATGGAATGTGTAGTGAATTTCCACCGTCATGTCATTTTTGCAACAGATAGTTCCGAAGTGGTGAAGATGATTTCAAACCCGAAGGATTGGCCTGCTTTCTCACAATATCTAGAAGCGTTTGAAGAATAGAAACAATGCTATGAGACGTTCAGACTGGAACTCATACCACGCGCACAAAATCAGAGGGCGGATAGCTTGGCACGAGGTGCAAGACTCTACCCTAAAGCGATGACTTACATCGATTCAGTTCCTCCAGTTTGGTGTTCGCATTTTCCTTAGGTTTCTTTCATCATGTTGACAAAAAAAAAAACTACCTTTTTCTTCTCTACCATTAATAAAAATTAAAGCTTTAGATTGAAAGTTAAATTTTATTATTTTCTACACTATTTTTGTTTTTATAATTGTATTATTAAATTCATATAATGGATAAATTAATTAATTTAATATTTTTTCAATTTAAAGATTTCAATTAAAAAAAAAATTATTTCATTTTATATTGGAATATTAAATTTGTTGGATAAATCTATTAAAATTTTATATTATCAATTAAAGAGGATATATTGGTTCAATAATTATAAATGATATTGTATGTAAGATGAAAATTACTAAGGATTTTCAATGTAAATATAAAATTTGTTTTTTACACATTGGATTATTAAACTTGTTAAGAAGTTTATTAGAATCTTAAAATGTTAATTAAAATAGAAATATTGGTTTAATGAACATGAATTTTACTGTATATATTGATTAAATTTTTGGTATTTTAATTTAAATGTAAAATTTGTTCTTTTTTCTCATTGAAGTTATTAAACTTGTTGGATAAGTTTATTAGGATTTCATATTGTTAATTAAAAGGAATATCTTGGCTTAGTGATCAATGAATCATAATAAATTGTGGTGATTCATATGTAAACCAAAATTTTCTAACTATTACTGAGTCTAATGATATTGCTAAAAGAAAATGATATTATTTATATAACTGATACTACTAAACTAACTATGTAACTGTTTATATTATGAACTCATTTTTGTCTATTTTATATTTTGGTACTATTCATATAACTAGTATAAAACTAAGTGTTTTTAGGACAACTAATTATTACTAGTATAACTAAGTATTAATGTATTAGTTGTATAAATATTAATAAAATAATAATAAACATATTAAACACATATTCTTAGCAATAATACATCTAAAAACTAATTAATTTTGTAAAAATTTTAATTTAGCCAAATTTTTTTATTTTTACAAACTCTATATTCTTTTACTAAAACTACCTTATACCTTTATGGTAAGGTTCTCAATAGCCATATAAGTGTAACATGTTTTAAGCAAATTTAGTTTTATGAACCATATTATTATATGAAAGTATGACAAATATACTTTAATGATCTAATATCATAAGTTCGACTACAAAAAATAAATTTTCACTGAGTTTAACTAAATAAATCCAAAATCAAGCAAAGTATAACTATGTGTATGTTAGTACTACCCATTACTGAAGTATAACTATCATTAAAATTATATTATTATTTTCTTAAATGACGGCACCATATTTAAAAAGTGTTAAATATGTTTCTTTTTAAAATTTATTTTTTAAATTCATTTTATTTTCTATTCGCTCTACGCGCGGTTTGTTATTTAATATATATTTAACTTTTATGTAAAATTTGTAGTATATACATCGATTTAGAGTATAGATAATTATATATACAGCTACAAAAACATGTCTAATTAATGATTATGTATATATAAATAATATATACATCGGTTAGAGTTGTATTAACGAACCATAGTAGTGATTTTTCAAAAGCTCATGTATGTATATGGATATTTACAAAATAAAGATATAATAATAATTCATTCATATTCACTTTTGTTTTTTTTAATATTTCAGAATTTTTATGTAATTTATATATATGAAAAGAAAATTAAATATTATTTTAAATTTATGTTGTTATCTTAATTAGACATCTGATTTCATTTATAAAAATTTGGTCAGTCCGATTTTTCTTTTTTTACTTATTTATTTAGATTTATAAATCTATTTTTATATGAAATTATTTTTAAAAAAAAAAAATTATCAGTGCAGAAATTAACCGAACTAATAATTTTTTTTTTTCAAATTTATGAATTTATTGTCAGAATTATTTATTTTAAATTAACGTTTTTATATATATAAGTTATTTGGAATAATTTTAATGTTTTTAACGTTTCTTATGTAACATTTTATGTAACATTATCTAATACTAAGGAACCCAAATTCATTTAAACAAAAAATCATTTCATCAAATCTCATAAAATTTTGTTATTTTTTTATACATTATATTGTCACCAATTGTAGTTTTAATTTTAAAAACAAAATTACTGTATGAGTAATTTTAGATTTGAGATCCGTAAATAGATATTATATTTTTGTAATAGTTATTTTTTGTTTTATATTTAATATTGATCTATTATATAATAATATAGTTTTCTCATTGATAATTTATTAAAAAAAACAATTATCTTCCCATGCGATCGAACTACTGTTTCAGGTGCCAAAACCCTCTGTGAATGGGCTGGCGTAAGTAGTTATCTCTAGAAATGTTTTGGTTGTTTGATTTCCAATGAGGAGATATCAATCTAATAATCTTGAATGTGGTTTGCAGCCTTGCAAGATTGATTCAGAGGGTAATGCAAGGAAGGTTGTTGGATGCTCATGCCTTGTAGTCAAGGTAAAGAGTTTTTTTTTTTACATTTCGCTTATATTTATGTATTTGACTTGTGTGTTTGGTGATTTACTTGTGTTGTTATTTATTGTTATAGGATTACGGTGAGGAGGCAACTGCTCTCAATATCGTCAAAAAGCATATTGAATCTAACTAAATCACCCAAAGTCACATTCAGATGCTTTTCATTACCAAAAGAAGCGCATTTTACTGTGTTTCCTCTTTTAATTTGCTCAATTTTCAGTTTCGTGAAGCTCTGCAACAAACTTCCCTGTGTTAACCTTTGATTGAAATTACAAAACACATTGGCTAATTAGAATTCTAAAATATAAAAGAGAAACTAAATCAAAGGAATATGCAGGGACATTCCTGAAACTGAAGCAAGAGATTATAAAAAAAGAACAAAAGTCAACCATTTTGAGAGAGAAGTTGTCCACATAGTCGGAAGATAAAGAAACATTTGCATATCAAGTCGTTCACCATCAACGAAGGAAAACAGAAAATATCCTCATGGAACTGTCAACTTCGAAAGGACTTAATGATGTTCAATGTGATTTTGATAAATGCTTGCTTTACAATCCCTAATCGTTTTACCGATCAAGAACTTGTAAGCCGTAAAGGAAACACATGGCTATATAAGCCTAACCTTAACGAATAAAAAAAAAAAGTTAGTACTCACCTACACAATGCCGGAAACAAACGCCCCACAGTTGAATGTTCCTATGCAAAAAAAAAAGTTACCACTCACCTACACTATGCAAAATTAAGAAGCAGCATGAAGTGAAAGCGAGAACGATTATTTTCCTAACGAATAAACTAAACTTTACATTCTGTCGAGTTAACTCATTTTCCAAGCCATTCTGTTTACTCCTTGGCTCAGGCGTCTTCTCCGAGGATTGTTGTTCTTCAGTTTCAGTCTCTGTTTGTTCCAGCGGTGTTGCAGTTATGGTGTTACAACTGAAGCAGATTCTTTTGCTAGAAAACATTGACACTATAGATCAAAATTCATGAATTATGATGCATTAGTGGAACTCGTGGAGCTAAAATAAGGGTCAGAATTACCTCTGGATGTTACTTGTGGGATTATGACCGGAGGAGTATTTTGGAGTAGCGTGAGCAAACCAAACTCCTTTGTACCACGCCAGTTTCTTTGATTCCAAGTATCTCTCGTGCTGAAAGCTTCTTTATACACATCACCTCTGCCTCTCCATAGGACCTTGTCCGCTGCTGCTGATCTTTTATCCCATTTCTCTTGCAGAAACTGTTCCATATTCTGCAGGATCTCTGTTCGTAGCCGACGTGTTCTTCTCATATCATCATATAACTTACTTTAGCATTAGGACGCATTGTAATATGCTTAGAGCCTGAAAACTCAAAACTCTCTCCGGGCTACTCACTTCTTTATTGGAACCACCTTCCACGACAAGATGTCAATTACCGTAGGTATAAATATAGTTAGTTTTATCATACTGAAAACCAGAATAAAGCAGGGGCAACATTATAGAAAAAGGATGAAGCAAATCAAACGACGATGATCAACATTTGACATAATACTTACAGTGAAAACGTGTAGCTGTTTAGTAGTACCATAGATTTCTTTAACAACCTGGTCAGCAACAGTTCTTCTCCCCATAATCGTTCCATTCTTTTTGATCTTGTCAAACCTATTCCAACCCCCATTTCACATTATTATGAGGAGGCAATGTAATAAAAAAGTGATAAAAGTAAAACCAGGGAGCATGAGTTATTACTTGTGATGAACCTTCTGTGTAAAGAAAACAGTGTCTCCTTTCCAGACATCACCTGCACCAATTTCTAGGACTGGTGAAATTCCGCTGAGGAATCCAACACTAACAGACGGAAGAAAGAATATTACCTTTACGGTTTATAGCAAAAGATGATCTTGGATAAACGCTTCTCCACTCCCATCTTTTACCTGGGAATCTAATAGGTTCATGAGAATATAAAAGCACAATTTAATTTCCACAATACAATAGAGAGAAGGCAAACCAGAACTTCAAACCTCCAATGCTCAACAATCCTCTCAATAAAAACAGCTTTTGTGCCAGATAACCTTAGACCATGCTTTCTTAGGTATCGTTTACACTCTTTACATTTAGAGATTTTAAATCGCTTCTGGCTACAAAGGAGAGTTGAAATCAGAAACATACATTAGTCAAAACATGTTTCTTTAGCATCCCAACAGAGATTTCACTGAAATAAGTTTTTTTTTTTTTTTTAAATATCAATTTTTACAGCCATCACATATGCAAAACAAAAGTAATCATATAATGATTACAGACACTAAGACACGATTGTATTAATTCATTGTTTGCATTTACCAACGTTAAGTCAATAAAAACGCGGTAATAGCTGTGAGAAGAAAGGATCTATAATAAACCATAAATAAGAAAAACCTGTGAGTAGGCAAGTAACTTTGTCATCATCATCATCATCATTGTCTTTTTCACCGGCCTCGTCATCTCTGTCGTACTCAATATCTGAGTCTGTAGCATCATTGTGGCTCTAATTGCTATCGTCCTCACTAAACATACAACAATTACAATCGGTAAAGAATAAATAGGAAAAAAAACCCAGAAATAGATTAAATCGGCAATGAAACCATCGGTTGTTCTAAATCAATTGCCAAAATCATCACTGCCATCAATTGAAGAATGTCCATTTATGATAAATAGACAATACAAATCAAAGTAACCATGAATAATGGAATTGGAAACGTCTATGAAACCATTCTTGAGGAACAGTTACATGAGAAGAAGGTTGGGGGAGTCCTTAGGTGCTTTTGCGAAACGGAAAGATACAGTGGGCCGCTGTAGTTAGGAGATTCGAATTGGGCCATTAGTGGGCCGGGATGGAATCTTCTCTCGACCAGTTTTAGGAAAGCTCGGANTTTTTTTTTTTTTTTTTTTTTTTTTTTTTTGACAACCACGTTAGCTATATGAGACTCATAGTTGATATTTTAGGTTGTTGGTCCATTAATACTCACTTAGGGCTTGACTGTTTTAACCGCAGCGGTTGCGGTTGCGGTTGCGGGAGTTTGCGGAAACGGACG
>OVBI01002392.1:0-20666 GCA_900406495.1 Sisymbrium altissimum | reverse complement strand
TTGCCTTGTCTCTTCAACCAGCTCGGCATTTCTCACTCCTCTTTGACTAGTACCACCGCAGAACACAGACGCCCAGCTTGGAATAGACACTATCCAGCTCCGTATTTACCATCTTCCCGTCTCCCTGCTAAAACTCAAAAACCAGCATACAAAAGCCTTACCATGACAGCCAGATCGGCCTCCATGGTGCTCGAGTTGGTTTCGTACGAAATCTTCGGAAAAACTTATCCTTAACAGTTTTTCGGATAACCTTTTACGAAAGCTTTTCGGAAAAACTAAGTTTTTCCCCAAAACATAAGGAATCAAGGAAGAGGGCATACAGGCCAGAAGTTGGCCGAGCTGGACAAGCAACGTGCTACCCACCGTCCAGCTCGGTATCATTTGCTTGCCAATGTCAGAATTCAGCACATGAATGCCCCTCCGTTACAGCCAGCTCGGTAGCCATGGTGATCAAGAGTGTTTCATATGAAAAATCTTCGGAAAATTTATCTTGAACATTCTTTCGAAGAAAACATTAATAAAAACATTTCCGGAAACACTCAAGTTTTTTCCAAAAACAGGAGGAATCAACGAGGGGAGCATGCAAGCGAAAAGTGACCGAGTTGGACAGGCAGCATGCTGTCTACCGTCCAGCTCGGTACAAATCTGCTTGCCAAGGTCAGAATTCAGCACAAGAATGCTCCTTCCTTACAGCCAGCTCGGTAGACTTGGTGGATAAGTTGGTTTCGTACGAAAAATTTCGGAAAAACTTATCTTGAACAGTTTTCCGGAAAAACTTTATTAAAAACTTTGAAAAAACTTATCTTGAACATTTTCTAGAAAAACTTTATTAAAATACCGAAAAATTTATCTTGAACAGTTTTTCGGAGAAACTTGTACAAAAAAAATCTCTGGAAACACTTACAGTCTTCAAAGGAGATGGCTTGCAGGCCAAAACTGGCCGAAATTAGCATTCAGCACATGAATGCTCCTTCCTGCCATCCAGCTCGGTAGACTTGGTGGGAAATGTGTTTTCGTACGAAAATTCTCGGAAAAACTTATCTTGGACAGTTTTCCGTGAAAACTTTACTAAACTTCCAAAAAACTTATCTTGAACAGTTTTCCGGAAAAATTTTATTAAAAATTCTGAAAAACTTATCCTAAACAGTCTTTCGAAAAAACGTTTACGAAAAATCTCCGGAAACACTTAGAGTTTTCAAAGGAAGAGGCTCACAAGCCAAAACTGGCCCAGCTGGACGGTCAGCATGCTGCCTACCGTCCAGCTCGGAAGAAAATGCTGATCAAAATCAGCATTCAGCACCTGAGAATCCCACTCTTACATCCAGCTCGGTACATGAGATAATCGGGTTAGTTTCGTCCAAAAAGTTCCGAAAAACTTATCGTGAACAGATATTCGGAAAGAACTATAGCCAAAAACCGAAGGAATCAAAGAAGGGGAGCATGGGAGCCAAAACTGGCCGAGCTGGACGGTCAGCATGCTGCCTACCGTCCAGCTCGGTAGGAAATGCTGGCCAAAGTCATCATTTCAGCCCATGAACACCCATCCCTTGCAGCCAGCTCGATATTCATGGTTCACGAGTTGGTTTCGCGCGAAAAACTTCTAAAAAACTCATCCTGAACAGTTTTTCGGAAATTCTTTGACGAAAACTTTCGAAAAACTTAGCATAAACAGTTTCTCGGAAAAAATTTACCAAAAAATTCGGACATGAACAGTGTTTCGGCAAAATTTCCGCAAAAAAAAAAAAAAAACTTAACTTAAACAGTTTTTCAGAAAATAACTTCTATGAGAAACTTAACTAAAACAGTTTTTCAGAAGAACCTCTGTAGAAAAGCTTAACTCGAACAGTTTTTCGGAAAAAATCAATTCCAAATCCTTGTACGCGTTGCACTCTTTTCCTTTACTACGTTTTTTCCCAAAGGTTTTTTCTTAGTAAAATGTTTTTATTGAGGCAACATCCCAATCGTATCCTCAAAACCGATCCTCACATCACATACAAGACACTTAAGCTCCGACAGTCTTTAAAACGCACAGACAACATCTAGCTTTCCTTCAGCAGACAGCCTGGTTTCCTTTTCCACCTTGCGAACAGCTCAAGAAACACTTCTATCCAATCTCAGCTCGGAAGAAAAACTCGCTCTGTCGCCAAGAAAGATCGTACGAGATGTAAAAAAAAATCGCGGAATCGAAGTTCCCGAGATATGGGGATCAGAACATTTTAGCTCCTTAATCCCGCACTATACCTCTTAATCGCTGCGTCAAGATCATGCTCGATATTGACGTGCTGGGGGCCTAAATTTTGGGGTCAAAACCCACATTTACAGAATTAACGATTAAAATATTTAGATATCGAAAAAAGGTTTCCATATTTAGATATGGGTTTGGAGAAAGTTCATTTCGAACCACTTTGTCGATAACTCTGCGAAGAAAGTAAGAAATTTTGTCTTTCGAGAGTTTTTCCGAGAAATTGATGAACTCGCAATTAATCAAACAAAGGACGATCGGCTGGACGAAACGAGATAGCCAGCTCGGTATCAAGACCTGCTAGTGATACCGAGCTGACTGACATCTCTTTATCACGTTCGGCTGATCATTTCATCCTTTGAACGATTCCTCCGATAAACCGACGAAAGTTACGATTTTTCGAGTAAAAGGCAATCAACTAGGCTTGGAGGACAGCCAGCTCAGTATTTTGGCAGCCAATCCTACTGAGTAGGTCAACATACATGAGCTGGATGCATGTTTTGCCAAGCATCTGCCACAGAACATCGATCTGATCAGTACAGAGCAGTCAGCTCGGTACCAGTGTACCGAGCTGGCTGTCATGATACATTCAGCTCGGTAGAACCTTTCCCATCCTGAAAACCGAGCTGTATGACACTTTCCGATAGTTCCGAGCTGAAAAGGATATGTGCTCAATGATCGAGGTGTATCTTCCAAACCACAAGGCTTTTGAACATTAAACCACTTAGAAATTGTTCTCAACTCAATTATGAAGCTCCTAGAAGACGAATCAGATCAAACGGAGTTCATACGAGAATTTTATGCCATCCACAAGTTGGGAGTCACAGTCCACCTCGGTACGGAAGCTTGGACCAGCTAGCTCGGTGTTTCCTGCACCAAAGCTACTGAGCTGGACGACAAATGCCAGTCAGCTCGGTAAAATCCACCCTTCTGGATATCGAGCTGGTCGACACCCTTCAGCATACTGAGCTGGACGCATCCCACGACTTATCGGAAGATCTCCTCTCATCATGTATACCGAGCTGGACGACATCATGGACATGGAAGCAGCCAGTTCGATGTTTCTTGCACCCAGGCTACCGAGCTGTATGGTCAGCATGCTGCCTGCCGTCCAGCTCGGTAGGAAATGCTGACCGAGCTGGCTCACACTTTTTGTTTCGTCTCATTTCGCTTCGTTTATTCGTTTTCAGGGTCTTTTCGTAAACATACCGATGGTTTCGTAAGTTTCTTGAAACATCGCGGTGTTTCGTCTATCGAATTGGGCCGAGCTGGAAGGATGGAAGACAAGGGCTGAAACCGACTTGGGGAAGGTTCTAGAAGTTTCCTCGAAGATTTTGTGGAAAAATCGTTGGAAAAAGGAAATGACCTTTGTCCCACATCGAAACTTAGGTTGTTTATGGCTTAGGATGTCTAAGTATAAATAAGGATCGATCTCTACCTCTGGTAACATATTCTAAGACATTAACAATACACAATTTAGCAATAAAAGTTCGTTCTCTTTTTGACCTAATTTCCTTTTTCGATATTTCTCTTTACTTTTCGTTTTCTCTCTCAAGATTCTCGGATCCTCACATTCACAACTTTCCGAAAATACATTGAGGTGAATTCCGGTTCCCACAATTCCTTCCCTATATCCATGCAAACAGAGCCTTCACTAATGGTATGTTCAAAAATAGTTGAATATTGATCAATTTGTTGAATACGTAATGAAAATTGAGTAGGATAAGTAGGATAACTAGTAGAAAAACTAGGATGAGTAGTATAACTAGGATAATTGGTACAATTAGTATGATTAAGTTAACTAGGATAAATGGTACAACTGGTATGATTAGGATAACTAGAATAAATGGTGAAAATAGTAGGGATATGATAACTAGGATAATTAGTACAACTAGTATGATTAGTACAAATCGTATAATTAATTCAGATTTTGTTTTATTTTCGAGGAAGATGAGGAGGTTGTAGAACCATTGCAAGTACTCAGCTTTTTCTTTAAAACCTCAGACTATAGAAAGGCATGTAAATTGTCATCTAGGTGCCCATAACATAAAATGGCCGACATCATAAACAGATTTAAAGGAAGAGATGGTTTCTTAAGTACCCACACTTCATGCACATCTTTTACATGGTTAGCCACCTAACGAGAAAAGTGATGAGATTGTGGATGTTGCTTCTGTGCACAGTCAAAATGGATAAGCGTAGACAAGCGTGGTTTGTGGTGAATGGTTTCCCCATTCGATACTCCATCAGAGAACATGCCATCCTCTCTAGATTAGACTGCCACCTATACCTAGATATGCATGCGAACTTGGGAAGCATGTAATTTGTGGGAAAACACTTTGGGGAAGAGAAGGAAAGAATAAGTACTGAAGAAGTGCTGAGAAGCTGAATGAAATGGAGTATGATAGCAGTAATGATCGCATGAAGTTGGCGGTGCTGTACTTCCTAGCCACTGTACTAAAAAGAATGTCAAAGATTGGATCCCCAATAATGCCTTTCCTTATGAGAATGGTCGATGACCTAGATGCGTCTGAAAGATTCCGTGGGGTTGTTACACATTTGAGAACAACATTAAGGAGATATTCCATGTGGACATGCATCTCAGAGGAAAGCTTTTAAAGAAACCAACTTGGACATTTCCAGGGTTCCTCAACCTGTTGGAGGTAATTGATATTTAGTTTTTCAAATTAATAAAATTTGTATGACAGTATAAGTGGTATAAATGATAAAAAATATATGTGCGGATTTTGGTGTTTGAATGTATTCTAGCTCTGAAGACAGAATTTCGACAAAAGCTGGAAGGTGCTGATAATGAATGTCTGAGAATGTGCAGATGAGAGTTTAGGGACACTGGCACAACTGGATTTGGTTGGAATAAAATATATGCCGCTCTTGAAGATATAAAAGTTAGAATTCACTTTCATTGTAATATAAGTTTCATAAATGTTACTTTGCTAGTGTTTTGGTGTAATTATTTATTTTTGTATGCTTTGGGATATTTGTGGTGTGTTAGAGTGTGATGCAAAAGAAATAGTTCTTATGGAGGAGCTCATGGAAGAAGAACCATGGGCTGATGCAGATCTAGTTAATGATTTGGATAAAAATGATCTTATTGTTGACGGCTGGAACAAGTTGATACTCCGCCAAAGAGGGAAGATCTGGTGGGAGGATATGGACAAAGAATATATTCAATGTCGAGGAAGAGTTGTACCAATTGAACCAGTTGTACATGAGGTAATACCTGAGGCACCACTGCATCAAGAACCCAAAGATGTAAAGGAAACTATGTAGAGGATGAAGAACACAGTGGAAGAAGGGTTTAAAGAGATGAAAGAGGTGATAGTGCTTATGGACACAAGAATGAAATCTTTGGAAGAGTTCAAAAAGTATTTCATGAATCAGAGAGATTTTCAGTGTGAAGGGGAAGACAAGCTACAAGAGGAGTGGATTTGGAGCTTCACCATATCGAGAAGGTAAATTTCATTGATTTTTGTGGAAGTTATGTAATTTTTTTTTTTGATTTTTTGTTGTTGAAGTTATGTTGATTTATGAAATGGAAGAATTGCTAGAATACCAACAAACTTTGCATAAATAACTAGAATACAATGAAACTTTCAAAAATAACTAGAATCTCTGTACATCTTAGGAAATGACTATAAACACCCCTAAACACCTTTGATTAGATTTTTTGATTTGAGGTTATTTTTAATTAAAAATCTAAAAATAATTCCTAAAAATAATTAACAAAAAAAAAAAAATCCATGTCACAAATTGTAATCCACGTCACAAGCTACCAATGTTTGAGTTTGCCTCTATTAAAAAAAAGACCGCAATAAAAAAAAAACAGAAATAAAAAAAAACTGTTGTTCTCTCTTGTCTTCCCTGCATTCTCAACACTCTCCGCTTGTTCTTGCCTTCCCTACATCCTCTAAAACACTCATAAGTCAACCATCAACTGTTTTCTCGCTTGCTCTTGTCTTCGACAAAATCGTCTTCCCCCGATATTGTCTTCTACGAAATCCTCTTCCCCCGACATCGTCTTCTACGCAGTCCATCTTCGCCAAATTCGTCTTCGTCTTCGTCTTCTTCTTCGCCTTCTCATAAATGTCTTCTCTGGTAAGAATTTATTGCGGCGGAGTTATATTAACCGAGACTGAGTTAGGATTTTATTGCGGCTGAGTTATATATTATTCGAGACTGAGTTAAGGTTTTATTGCGACTGAGTTTTATATTATTGGAGACTGAGTAAGGGTTTCATTGTGGATAAGCTATAGATTATTCGAGATTGAGTTAGAGTTTTATTGCGGCTGAGTTATATATTATTTCAAGATTGAATTACGGTTTTATTGCGGCTGAGTTATATATTATTCAGTTAGGATTTAATTGCGGCTGAGTTAAGGTTTATTGGGGCTGAGTTATATATTTGAGTCTGAGTTATATTTCCATTGCGGCTTCAAATCTAGAGAACAAATAAATTAATCACACTTGCTCTTTGGGAGAGTTCAGCAACGTTAAAGAAGAAATAGGAGTGGGTGTGTAGGAAATTCTGAAGAAATATCCTATTAGAGTAATTGCTAGGGTTGCTGATAGCAAAGTCTTTTGGTCTGGTAGAACTGTACACTTTCTACTATGTAGAAAGCTGAGAGTATAGAAGAAGAAGATGTGGAGTGTGGTTGGTGATCAACCCATCAAATTTAGCGTACACGAATTTGGTGACATCACTGGGTTAAACACAGACCCATTTCCAACGGAAAATTTCTCACCTGATGAAGGCAAATATAAATCGTCATGGATTGAACGTGCCGCGCATGGGTGTGGATCCAAGCTTTATGAACTGTTGGCAGCAGTAGCGGTATGTCGGTCCTGGAGTGAAGAAAAGAAAAAGTGATTAGGGCTTTTCGTTCATCAAGCGATGGGACTTTTTTGCTCGGCATCATAATTCTAGGATACCTTTTGAAACTGGAAAAAGAGTATTCGATAATGAAGCCATGATGACTTATCCAAGGGGTCGCGCTTGATCTGAAAATCTTATCCATGAAGTTAAGTTATTGCAACCAAAAGGCAGGACATACGTGCTAAACGGCCTGAGTTACACGTTATTGGCTAGGGCGTATGAATCTTTCACTTGCTTTAGAGAGCTTTATGGCAAAAGAGTCGATGTAAAGGAAGGTGAAGCTGCTGAGGCAGAATAGAAAGAAGAACAGGAACAAGCAGAGGAAGTAGTTCCACTTCTTAGATGGGCTGGAAGGCAGACCCGTGCATGTTTTGATGCTGTCCTTGATGCGGAGATTGAAGAGCATAAGTCTACCGAGCTGGCCGACAGGAAGGAGCTTTCATGTGCTGAATGCTGACTTTGGCCAGCATTTTCTACCGAGCTGGACGGCAGGCAGCATGCTGGCCGTCCAGCTCGGCCAGTTTTGGCTTGCAAACTTTCTCCATTAACAACTGTAAGTGTTTCTGGAGGTTTTTCGTAAAAGTTTTTTCGAAATACTGTTTAGGATAAGTTTTTCGTAATTTTAATAAAGTTTTTCCGGAAAACTATTCAAGATAAGTTTTTCGGAATAAATTTTAACAGAAAATTGTTCAAGATAAGTTTTTCCGAGAATTTTTGTACGAAACCAACTTGCCCACCAAATCTACCGAGCTGGATGGCAGGTAGGAGCATTCATGTGCTGAATGCTGACTTTGGCAAGCAGTTTGTATCAAGCTGGACGGCAGGCAGCATGCTGACCGTCCAGCTCGGCCAGTTTTCGCTTGTGTGCTATTTCCTTGGAAAATTCTAAGTGTTTCCGGAGATTTTTCGTAAAAGTTTTTCCGAAAAACTGTTTAGGATAAGCTTTTTGGAGTTTTTAATAAAGTTTTTCCAGGAAACTATTCAAGATAAGTTTTTTGGAGGTTTAGTAAAGTTTTCACGGAAAACTGTTCAAGATAAGTTTTTCCGAAAATTTTCGTATGAAGACACCTTGCCCACCAAGTCTACTGAACTGGATGGCAGGAAGGAGCATTCATGTGCTGAATACTGGCTTTGGGCAGCATTTTGTACCTATCTGGACGGTAGGCAACATGCTGACCGTCCAGCTCGACCAGTTTTGGCCTGTAAGCAATCTCCTTTGAAAGCTGTGTTTCCGGAGATGTTTTCGTAATAGTTTCTCCGAAAAACCGTTCAAGATAAGTTTTTCCGGAAAACTGTTCAAGATAAGTTTTTCCAGATATTCTCGTATGAAACCAACTTGAAAACAGATAAGACCGAGCTGGTCGTCATCAAGGGTGATACTGAGCCATCTGTCACCGATGATGATACCGAGCTGGCTGCCACCAAGGATGATACCGAGCTTGTTTTGTTGTTTCATCGGGATAAACAGTGTTTCATGTACTGTTCATTTAGTGTTCATGTACTGTTTACGGGACCCATTTTTATCCTCCCCCTACTCTCATTCTTACAAGTTTCACCATTTTTTAAGGTAAAAACTCTCTTCCTTCTCTCTTCTTTCTCTCTCTAGGTTTTTGATAAGACAAAGAAGAACACGAAGAACGCGAAGAACGCCCTTGAGTTTGTTGAAGGAATGGCGTTTGATCCAACATCTGAGGAAAACAATACCCACTGGGAAGACATTTCCTCCGTGATATACCAGGGTGATCCGCCTAGTGTCGGCGAGAGTTCACATGGCTTTGGTTATACGGATTCTGTTCCCACATGGAATGCTTCTGGCATTCGTATAAAGCTCGAGGAACACGATGGATCGTTTGCGGTCCCGCGTGTTGCCGAGAAGTTTGTACTTTAGTCTTGTATAAAGATGGAAGCTGAGTTGTTGCGCGAGAAGTTTCTTGACATTGATCCTCCGACATGCTTTAAAACGAAGAAGCGTACTGAGTTCACAGGTGCTAACTCGTGTGGGGAAAAGAGTATGGCGATGCTCCAATCATTATTCCATTTTCCTGAAGGGGTTGAACTCGTGGTGCGTGGCCCAGAGGATCGTTGTCATTAACCTCCTGCCGGCTGTTTCACTGTGTTTGAGTTGTATTTTGATTCTTGTTCCCTTACCTTTCCGATCCCCTCACTAGTGTTGCAATTTCTTGCAATACATAGTATAGCGATTGGTCAGATATCCCCTAGGGGGTAAAGGATCTTGGTGGGAATGATAACCTTGTACCTCGAACGTGTCATTCGCATTCGGGTGTAGCATCCCAAGGGGCTTCTTGAAATCAAGAGAACCAGAATAGATATGTCGTATTACGTCACCCCAAAACCTGGCAAGACGGTTTTCCCTGAGCATCCTAGTAAAGACGAATCTTGGCGCAACTATTTCTTGTTCATCAAGGTCAATACGTCCTCGATCGAACCCTGGTTTATCAACGAGATGATAACGCAGTGGTCGGACATTGGTAGCTAACTTTTGGTTGGATGGGGCAATTGGTGATATCCCACATGCTGAGTCTCTGCTGAAAATGTTAACTGTGTTTTTGTGTTCTTATTTGCAGATCCTCCTTACTTTGGTGCTATTCCACCAGATCTTTTCAGAGTTTGGAATGCGTTGAGTTCTCCAAGAATAGTCTCTTGGGATCATTTGTCATATCGTCGATCTGCATCCGCAAGGTCTCGAGAGAAATAGTTAGATCTATTCGATTATTCGTCCAAACCCCTGGAGAAGATGATCAAAGCAAGATCGATTGGTGGCCAAATGAAGTTGCTGGAGAAGGAGTTTGTGAAGTCTTGGGGAGTTGTACCCCGACCTTTTACTGAGGATGGTTTTGAAGAGGGGGAGATACCCGCTATTGAGGAGTGTCCGATTGCCGTGCACAAAGGCAAATGTATTGCCTTGGATCAAGGGAAGTCTGCTAAGGCTTTTTCTGACTGGAAGAAGAAGAAGAAGAAGGGAAACAAGGTTGCTGAGTTTGATTTTGATGCTCCACAGTGTATTATAGACGGCCAGACTCCTGACCCAAGCGAGCTTCTTGGATTATTCCAGCGTCCAGGAACAGAGACTGTCTTTACCAACGACTTCTGGAGGAAGAGCCCCTTTCGACAGAGTCGCTCGTCGGGCTAAGACAACAACTATCGACTTACTTTTGTCAATGTTCTGGCTCTATGGACTAATTTTCCTTGTTTCCTCAGCTCCTTGCCCATATCACAGATATGGCAAGTGGTTATGAAGTTGAGAACGCGTACTGGATGCAGGGAGCTGAAGAGTCAAAAAGGGTTGCTGAGGAGAATGCAGCGGAGGCTACTTGTCTGAGGAACGAGCTTGAAATGGCCAAGACGGCTCATGCTGAGGAACTAGATCGCGTAAGAGCTGAGCTTCCCGAGGAGAAGAAAGCGCATGATCCAAAGATGCGTAGGGCTGCGGTTCAGGAGCGCTTATCTTTAGTGAAGAAGTATCGGGCCAAGAGTGATCATGCTATGGTTGCGTTAAACCAGATTCAAGAGGCTCGCGAAGAGCTAGTGTTGGCTGAGTCAGTGTAATCCAACTTGGATTTGTTTGACATGCTTGATTGCGGGGATGAAGCCGAAATCGCGGACTACAAAAGGGTCGTCCATGAAAGGAGAACTAGGTTGATTAACACGAAGGTCAATTTTGAGCGCATGATTTCGACGCTGAGAGATTACCTGGTCGCTTCTCCCCTAGCTCAGTCCCTTGTTCCAGTTTTCAGAACTGACTCAATGAGGAAAACTGCTAGTGAGGTTGGAGTTTTCGACCTTTCGGGGTCTAATGTTAACAACCCGGATTTTGCAGAGTTCATTTCGCGAGTTCGATCTGAAGATTGCGACTAGAGGCAACTCCTAGCTTGTAGCTTGTTGGCTTTTAGCCTTTGTTTTAAGACTTGATTATGTATGCCCTTTGTGTGGGCTTATTTGGCCGGGTGTCATCCCGATGGTTGTATTAAACCTTCTATGATTTCATGCAGTTTTATCATTTTCTTATGCATGTTTTGAGGTTTAATGTTGGCTCGTTTCTTGTTTGAGCATGATAGGATCTCGATTCCTTACTATAGGACAGTAGAGTAGTTTGAAGTTTTTACTCAGCATTTTTTCCTAGCATGTGCATAAGATGTTGTTGATGTTGTGCCAGCGCTGCTTAGAAGCCTTTTGGCTGGGCTTACGATAGGTTAGTGTTTCGGAAACTAAGTTATGCGTTCGTCTGGTTTTAGGGGTTGCGCTATTTCGACTTATCTCCCCGTTTTTCGACTATTTGAAATACTTTATAATCTCGTCTAGTGGTATGCTATATTTTGTTTCTGAGATGTTGAAGACCAGTGTGCCAGGTTGGGCGCTTACTGGGTTAGCGAGTTTGATATGAGGATTAAGGCAGTGCGACTCTTTTCTAGCTGGCATGCCTCTCTCAAAGTCAAACCANTTTGTTCAGTGAAATCGATTTCTTATTGTGTTGGATATGTATGTTAAGTTTATAGATGTGGAAGACTTTGCNGGATATACCTCTCGGATGTTAGGCTAGGATATACCTAACCTGATTTATATAGAGCGCTGTTAAATGTCTGTGCACGGACGTTTCTGAACCTCACCTCCTTATAGAAGGTTGGTTGGATATGATTTTCGTCCATTGGGGCCAGCAATGGTCGTAAGTTTGTTTAGTGAAACCGGTTTCTTATTGCAGTGGATAGGTATGTTAAGTTTATAATTGTTGGAGACCTTGTAGACGTGTTCGGAGAAACGGCAAGTCTGATAAGTTAAGTTATCGAGAACTGATACGAGAGTTTGTTATAAGTGATCGTTGTTGACAACAAGATATCGGAACTTTAACTGGAAGCTTAGGATTTTTCCGAAAACCCAGAACTTCTTTAGACTCTTTGAATCTTTTTAGATTTCGNTATAGAAGGTTGGTTGGATATGATTTTCGTCCATTGGGGCCAGCAATGGTCGTAAGTTTGTTTAGTGAAACCGGTTTCTTATTGCAGTGGATAGGTATGTTAAGTTTATAATTGTTGGAGACCTTGTAGACGTGTTCGGAGAAACGGCAAGTCTGATAAGTTAAGTTATCGAGAACTGATACGAGAGTTTGTTATAAGTGATCGTTGTTGACAACAAGATATCGGAACTTTAACTGGAAGCTTATAATTTTTCCGAAAACCCAGAACTTCTTTAGACTCTTTGAATCCTTTAGAGTTCTGAGCTATCGTAAAAACTCGAAACTTCTTCTAAATTCGGAACTCATTGCATTCAGAATTCGGAACTTGTTGACTCCTTTAGATACGAAAGTTTTCGATTTTACGGACTGTCGAAACTATAAGTGGTAGTATGGATGAGCGATGAGTGTGTATACACTCCCACTCCCCCCCCTTTTTTTGTTTTGGGGGGAAAGCTGCACCGAAGGTCGGTTGCCTACGTACCTCTTGTCGAGGATCAAGCCGTATCGTAGTTCAGTTTTTTTTGGATTCGTTTTTTTTTAGCGGCAAGACTTTCGAGTTGTCCGAAGTTTTAAACTCGAAGTAACGGCACTTGTTTTTATTTTTAGAGATAGGATGAAGACTAAGTCTCCATATCCTGGGCTTGGGATTGCTCAGGTGCATCCTTTGATGCCTCAGAAGTTCTGGCTTCCTGAATTTGTGGTTCAGTTGCGAGAGCTTGTTGTTGAGTCCTTTTTTCGGAAACTTCCATGGGAGTTTCTTGGACAGAAGCCTGTTTGGTCAGCTTTGTTTTCTTCCGTTTGGTGGAGGCTTCCTCAGAGATTTGGAGTTTCCGGAATTTGTGTTCAGCTAAGAAACAAACTCGGGATTCCCTTTGGCTTCCCCAAACAGTTTTTATGACTGATTTCGTGGGGAAGTTCAGGCATAGGTGGTATGTTGAGGGGATGGCTGGCATGGAATTTAACCAAGGTATCCCCCATGATGACATTGTAGATAGCTGGATGGTCAGCTACCACAAAGTTTACGATCTTAGTTACACCTCCTGCTTGGACGGAGAGTCGGATGTTCCCTAAGGTCATGGTAGTTTCACCTGTGAAACCTGTCAAAGGTTTTGGTGTAGGTTCGATTTCAGAGAAATCGACATCTATTCTTCGGAGAGTGTTTCGGAAGATGACATCGACTGAACTCCCAGTGTCGATTAAGATTCTAGCGACGTTGATTATTGGGGTCAAAACTCATATTTCCGGAATTAACGATTAAAATATTTGAAGATCAAAAAATAATTTCCATATTTAGATATGGGTACGGAGAAAGTTCATTTCGAACCACTTTGTCGATAACTCTGCGAAGAAAGTAAGAAATTTCGTCTTTCGAGAGTTTTTCCGAGAAATCAATGAACTCGCAATTCATCGAACAAAGGACGATCGGCTGGACGAAACAAGACAACAAGCTCGGTATCCCTACCTGCTAGTGATACCGAGCTGACTGACATCTCTTTATCATGTTCGGCTGATCATTTCATCCTTTGAACGATTCCTCCGATAAACCGACGAAAGTTACGATTTTTCGAGTAAAGGGCAATCAACCAAGCTTGGAGGACAGCCCGCTCAGTGTTTTGGTAGCCAATCCTATGGAGCTGGTCAGCATACATGTTTTGCCAAGCATTTGCCACAAAACGTCGATCTGATCAGCACAGAGCAGTCAGGATATGTATTCAATGATCGAGGTGTATCTTCCAAACCACAATGATTTTGAACATGCAACAACTTGGAAACTGTGCTCAACTTTAATTATGAATCTGCCAGAAGAATAATCATATCACACGGAGTTCATACGAGAAAGTTATGCTATCCACAAGTTGGGAGTTGCAGTCCAGCTCGGTACGGAAGCTTGGAGCAGCTGGCTGGGTGTTTCCTTCAAATCCTACCGAGCTGGACGACACATGCCAGTCAGCTCGGTAAAATCTACCCTCCTGGCTACCGAGCTGACTGACACCCTTCTGCACATCGAGCTGGACGCATCCCACGACTTATCGGAAGATCTCTTCTCATCCTGTATACCAAGCTGGATGATACCATCGACCTGGAAGCAAACCAGTTCAGTATTTCCTGCACCATGGCTACCGAGCTGGACGGTCAGCATGCTGACTGCTGTCCAGCTCGGTAGGAAATGCTGACCGAGCTGGCTGACGCTTCTTGTTTCGTCTCATTTTGCTTCGTTCTTCGTCTTCAGGGTTTTTTCGTAAACATACCGATGTTTTCATCAGTTTCTCGAAACATCGCGATGTTTCGTCTATCGAATTGGGCCGAGTTGGAAAGATGGACCGACAAGGGCTGGAACCGACTTATGAAAGTTTTTAGAAATTTCCTCGAAGATTTATGGAAAAAATCATCAGAAAAAAAGAAAAGACCTTTTGTCCCACATCGAAACTTAGGCTGTTTAGGACTTAGGTTGTCTTAGTATAAATAGGGATCGATCTCTACCTCTTGTAACAGATTCTAAGACGTTTACACATTCATTACATTATAGCAATAAAAGTTCGTTCTCTTTTTGACCTAGTTTCCTTTTTTGATCTTTCTCTCTAGTTTCTGCTTTCTCTCTAGTTTCTCCTTTCTCTCGCAAGATTCTCGGATCCTCACATTAACTTTACAAAAATACATTGAGGTGGATTCCGGTTCCCACAATTTGGCGCTAGAAGGAGGGTATACGAGAAATCTTTACTCTTTTAAGTAAAAACCCTAGGTCGAAACCTCGAAACCATCGCTGGAGACGAACCCATTGCATCTACTCAACATCCAGAGGGAGATGTAACAGACGCAACCATTATTGCTCAGCGTCGATCCTCTGTGCTGGCTCTTGAGAAGAAGAATCAGGAACACGAAAAGCTTTCAGAAATCCTGACTCAACAGATCAAAGATCTCAGGAAGGAAAAAGAAACAAGGGCTTCTCTTTTGAGAAAACTCCTCGATTTTGCTACTCCAAGAGGATCAGGAGCTTCAAGACGTGATCCACGATGAAGTTCTTTCCGAACACCATCTTCTGGTAGGATCAACCCTACTGCTGCAACTCTCTTGCATCGCCCCTCGGAAACATCAATCATTAACAATGAAACACGCGCTGAGGGAAACCCTAATTCCGAAGATCAAAACAATAACGTTCAACCTGAGGATGTGGTAGATCTCTCAGACCGTGAGAATGATCTAACTGATCAAGAACTTGCTATCCTACGAGAGCAAGAAGATACTCTTCGAGGACATGATGATGATTTTCACCGAGCAGTCGGAGAAAGCAAACTGGAAGAGTTACGCAGGCAGCTGGTCGAAACTGCTGATGAGATGAAAAGGGTTAAATCCCAAGTCCATCGAGCAACCAGTGACGCCCCTGAAATCGAACGTGTCCTCGAATAGGCACAGAGAACTCATTTCACGGATCGAATCACCAAAACTAGGCTTTCGGATACCGGAAAGATGAATATCCGACCCTACAATGGAACAACTGACCTAAGGCTCACTTGTCATCCTTTAGGATAGCCGTGGGACGTTCGAGGTTAAAAAGGGAAGAAGAGGACGCAGGTTACTGCCACCTGTTTCTTGAGAACCTCAAAGACGATGCTCACGAGTGGTAATCAAAGCTCGAAAGGAACTCCATCGATAACTTCTATCAGTTGTCTAAGGCGTTCCTTAAGCAGTACTCTATGTACATGAACCAAGCAACCTCCGACGCTGAACTCTGGGCGATATCCCAAGGCCAGAACGAAACCTTGAAAAATTTCATGGATCGATTCAAAGCCGTAGTCTCAAATATCGACAGAGTAAGTGATAGAGCTGTACTCGAGGCACTCAAAAGATCACTGTGGTATGATTCTCGTTTCCGAGAGGAGATGACACTCAATCCCCCACCGACAAACCAGGATTCTCTTCATCGAGGTTGAAGATTCATTAAGCTCGAAGAAGACATTCGAGCAAACGAACGAAAATATCGAGCGAAGCCACCTGGCAAGAATGCGCCACCAGCTCCCAACGCCTCAACAGGCAAAAAAGGGAGCTCGTACGTAAAATTTGAACCGAAAGGCGGAGTTCACAACTACCAAGTGGCACCAGGATCGTCCCAAGATGGACCATCCAAACTACAGTGCGGATCTAGATGAGGAAAGAATCCAAACGCCAGGACTCGCAACAGCTCCACTTATGATGAGTAAGCCTACTGTGATCATCACAAGGCGTATAGCCATTCAACTTTGAATTGCCGAACCTTGGGATACAAGCTAACCGAAAAACTCCTAGCTGGGGAGCTCGGAGATATAGCAAAACTCCTTGTGATGGAAACACACGAGGAATCTGATCACCAGTAATAGGAAACCGCAGACGAACAACCCGATCAGGCTCCAGAAGGACTCCTCCGGAAACTCCAAAGCGTGGAAGGAAAAACGAGGAAACTGCTGGGGCAAATAACCGCAGGAAGATTTACATGATCATGGGTGGAACTCAATACTGCCCAGACACCATTTCTGCCCTCAAGGTCTATCAAAGATAAGCATAAACTGCCAAAAACTCGCCACAACCCGCTCTCCGTGACAACTTTCGAATTACATTCGAAGAGGAAAACGCAACTGAAATCCAGCATCCTCACAATGATCCACTCGTGGTTCAGCTGGCGATAAGCGATATCAACGTCGCTAGAATCTTGATCGACACTGGGACTTCAGTCGATGTCATCTTCCGAGACACTCTCCGAAGAATGGATGTCGATTTCTCTGAAATCGAGCCTACACCGAAACCTTTGACAGGTTTCACATGCGAAACTACCATGACCTTAGGGAACATCCGACTCCCCGTCCAAGCAGGAGGAGTAACTAAGGTCGTAAACTTTGTGGTAGCTGACCATCCAGCTATCTACAATGTCATCATGTGGATACCTTGGATAACCTCCATGCGAGTCATCCCCTCAACATACCACCTATGCCTGAAATTCCCTATGAAATCAGGCATAAAAACTGGTTGGGGAAGCTAAAGGGAATCCCGAGTTTATTTCTTAGCTGAACACAAATTCCAGAAACTCCAAATCTCTTAGGAAACCCCCACCAAACGGAAGAAAACAAAGGTGGCCAAATAGGTTTCTGTCCAAGAAACTCCCAAAGTAGTTTCCGAAAAATGGACTCAACAACAAGCTCTCGCAACTGAACCACAAATTCAGGAAACCAGAACTTCCGAGGCATCAAAGGATGCACCTGAGCAATCCCGAGCTCAGGATATGGAGACTTAGTCTTCATCCTATCTCTAAACCAGCGCCATGACCTCGAGTTTAAAACTTCGAACAACTCGAAAAAATTGCCGCATAAAAAAAAAATACGAATCCGAAACAAACTGAACTACGAGACGGCTTGATCCTCGAGAAGAGGTACGTAGGCAACCGACCTTTGGTGCAGCTGTCCCCCCAAAACAAAAAAAAGGGGGAGTGGGAGTGTATACACAATCATCGCTCATCCATGCTACCACTTACAATTTCAAAAATCCAAAAAATTGAAAACTTTGGCATCTAAAGGAGTCAACAAATTCCGAATTCTGAATGCAACGAATTCCGAATTTAGGAGAAGTTTTGAGTTTTTACGATAATTCCGAACTCTAAAAGATTCAAAGAGTCTAAAGAAGTTCTGGGTTTTCGGAAAAATTCTTGGCTTCAAGTTAAAGTTCCGAACTCCAAGAAATAAGGACTTCCGATCTCTTGTTCTCCAGAACAATCACCTATGACAAACTCTCGGATCAGTTCTCGATAACTAAACTTATCGGACTTGACGTTTCTCTAAACACGTCTACTAGGTCTTCAACACCTAGAAACTCAGCATATATGTCCAACACAATAAGAAATCGGTTTCCCTTGAGCAAACTTGCAACCATTGCTGGCCCCAATGGACGAAAATCATATCCAACCAACTTTCTATATGAAGGTAAGGTTCAGCAACGTCCGTGCACGGACATATAACAGTGCGCTATATAAATCAGGTCAGGTATATCCTAGCCTAACATCCGAAAGGTATATCCTAGACGATGTTCTCAGGTTTGACTTTGAGAGAGGCATGCCAGCAAGTGAAGACTCGCACTGTCTTAATCCTCATAGTAAACTCGCTAACCCAGTAGGTGCCTAACCTGGCACACTGGTCTTCAACATCTCACAAACAAAATCTAGCATACCACTAGATGAGATTATAAAGTGTTTCAAATAGTCGAAAAACGGGGAGATAAGTCGAAATAACGCGACCCCTAAAACCAGACGAACACATAGCTTAGTTTCCGCAATACTAACCTATCGTAAGCCTAGCCAAAACGCTTCTAAGCAGCGCTACTAACCTATCGTAAGCCTAGCCAAAACGCTTCTAAGCAGCGCTGGCACAACATCAACAAACATCTTATGCAAACACTATGAAGAAATGACTGAGTAAAAACTTCGAACTACTCTACTGTCCTATAGCAAGCAATCAAGATCATATCATGCTCAAACGAGAAGCGAGCCAACATTAAACCTCAAACATGCATAAGACAACAATTAAACTGCATAAAATTAAGAAGGTTTAGTACAACCATCGGGATGACTCCCAGCCAAATAAACAAGCCCACACAAAGGGCATACAGAATCAAGTCTAAAAACAAAAGGCTAGAAGCCGACAAGCTACAAGCTAGGAGATGCCTCTAATCGCAATCCTCAGATCGAACTTGCGAAACAAACTCTGCAAGATCCGGGTTGTTAACATTCGACCCCGAAAAGTTGGAGATCCCTACCTCACTAGCAGTTTTCCTCATTGAGTCAGTTCCGAAAACTGGAACAAGGGATTGAGCTAAGGAAGAGGCGACCAAGTAATTTCTCAGCATTGACATCGGCGCTCAAAGTTGACGTTCGTGTTAATCAACCTAGCTCTCCCTTCATGAACAACCCTCTTGTAGTCCGCGATCTCGGCTGGATCCCCGCGATCAAGCATGTCAAACAAATCGAAGTTGGATTTCACTGACTCAGCCAACACTAGCTCTTCGCGAGCCTCTTCGATCTGGTTTAACACAACCATAGCATGATCACTCTTGGCCCGATACTTCCTCACCTAAGATAGGCGCTCCGGAACCGCAGCCTTACGCATCTTTCGATCATGCGCCTTCCTCTCCTCGAGAAGCTCAGCTCTTACGCGATCTATCTCCTCAGAATGAGCGGCCTTGGCCATTTCAAGCTTGTTTCTTAGACGAGCAGCCTCTGCGGCATTCTCCTCAGCCATCCTTTTCGATTCTTCGGTTTCCTGCATCCAGTAGGCATTTTCAACTTTGTAACGACTTGCCATATCTGTGATATGGGCAAGGACCTGAAGAAACAAGGAAAAATTAGTCAATAAGAGACAGAACATTGACAAAAATAATTCGATAGTTCTTGTCTTACCCCAAAGCTGCGATGAGCAACTCTGTCAAAGGGACTCTTCCTTTGGAAGTCGTTGGTAAGGACGGTCTCCGTTCTTGGACGCTGGGATGATCCAAGAAGCTCGCTCGGATCAGGAGTTTGGCCATCCATAATGCACTGCGGGGCGTAGAAGTCAAACTCGGGAACCTTGCTCCCCTTCTTCTTCTTCTTCTTCTTCCCATCAGAAGAAGCCTTAGCGGACTTCCCTTGATCCAAGGCAATACCCTTGCCTTTGTCCATGGCAATCGGACACTCCTCTATAGTGGGTACATCCCCCTCTTCAAAATCACCTTCAGTACAAGGTGGGGGTACAACTCCCCCAGACTCCGCAAATTCTTTCTCCAGCAATTTCATTTGGCCAGCAATCGATCTTGCCTTGATCATCTTCTCCAGAGGTTTGGATGAATAATCGAATAAGTCTAACTCTTTGTCTCGAGACCTCGTGGATGCAGATCGGCGATACGACATATGATCCCAAGAGACAATTCTTGGAGAGATCAGCGCAATCCAAACTCCAAAAAGGTCTGGCGGAATAGCACCAAAGTAAGGAGGATCTGCAAAATAAGAACACAAGAACATAGTTAGCATTCTTAGCAAAGACTCAGAACATGAGAAATCATCAACTGCCCCAGCCAACCAAGAGTTAGCTACCAATGTCCGAGCACTGCGTGATCATCTCGTTGATAAACCAGGGTTCGATTGAAGACGTATTGACCTTGACGAAAAAGAAATAGTTACGCCAAGATTTGTCTTTGCTAGGATGATCAGGAAAAATTGTCTTGCCAGGTTTTGGTGTGACATAATACGACATATCCATCCTAGTTCTCTTGAGGTCAAGAGGCCCTTTTAGTTGCCACACTCCGATGTGAATGTCATGCTCGAGGCAAAAGGTTATCATTCCCACCAAGATCCTTAACCCTCTAGGGGATATTTGACCCATCGCCAGACTATGTATTGCAAGAAATTGCAATACCAGTGAGGCGATCGGAAAGGTGAGGGAACATGAATCGAAATACGACTCGAACACAGTGAAACAGCCGGGAGGAGGTTTATGACAACGATCCTCCAGGCCAGGCAGCATAAGTTCAACCCCTTCAGGGAAATGGAACAATGATCGAAGCCTCGCCATACT